>JAJEJO010051570.1:50291-90118 GCA_020662805.1 Glaucomys volans
GGGGCACTCCACCACTGAGCCACATCCCCAGCCCTATTTTGTACTTTATTTAGAGACAGGGTCTCACTGAGTTGCTGAAGCTGGCTTTGAACTTGTGATCCTCCTGTCTCAGCCTCCCAAGTGCTGGGATTACAGGCATGCATCACGGCGACCGGCCACATCTATGCTTATAGCAGCTCAATTTACAATAGCTAAGTTGTGGAGCCAACCTATATGCCCATCAACAGATGAATGGCTAAAGACAATGTGGTCTATATACACAATGGAATATTAGCCATAAAAAAAGAATGATTTTATGACTTTTGTTGGAACATGGATGGATCTGGAGATTATTGTGCTTGTATGAATTAAACCAAGACCCAAAATCCAAAGATCAAATGCTCTCTTCCATATGCAGATGCTAACCCATGACAAGAGGTGAGGAGAGGAAGAATAGAAGTTAATTGGATTAGACAAAGAGGAATAAAGGGAAGGGAGGGAGGATAGAATAGGAAAAACAGTAGAATGAATGAATCTAACATAACTTTCCTATGTTCGTATATGAATGCACGAGCAGTGAAACTCCACATCATGTACAATCACAAGAATGGGATCCTAATTAGAATTATACTCTGTGTGTGTATAATATGTCAAAACACACTCTGTCAGCTGTATCTAAAAAGAATAAAAATATAAAGATTCACAGTAAAGCTTTAAAGTTTTTTATTATTATTGAAAACCTTTGCAAAATTTTATACAATAAATGAAATGTAAGAAAAAACTGCACTAAGATTTTACCTCACTCTAATCTGAATGAATGATAATTATTGAGAATACAAGTAACAATACCATTGACAAGCATGTGGGGTAAAAGATACATTATTGCTGGTGAGACTGCAAATTGGTGCAACCATCCTGGAAAGTGGTGTGGAGATTCCTGAAATAACTAGGAATGTACCCACCATTTAACCCAGTTATCCCACTCCTCGGTAGATACCCAAAGGATTTAAAATCAACATACTACAGTGATTCAGCCACAACAATGTTTATACCAGTTCAATTCACAATGGCTAAACTATAGAACCAACCTAGGTGTCCTTCAACAGATGAATGGATAAAGAAAATGTGGTATAAGTATACACAATTAAATATTACCCATCCATAAAGAAGAATGACTATGATATTTACAAGTAAATGAATGCAGCTGGAGACTATCATGCTAAGCAAAATAAACCAACACCAAAAAGCCAAAGCTTGCATGTTTTCACCAATATCTGGAAACTAACCCACAATAAGTGGGGAGAAGGGTATAATAGATATTCAGTAAATTAAACAAAGGGGAATGAAAGTAAGAGAGTGGGAATATGACAAGGAAAGACAGAGGAATGAATGTGAAATAATTTTCTTATGTACATGTATGAATACACCACAGTGAATTCCACCTTTGGTACATCCATTAGAATTGGGTCCTAATTAGAATAAGATATATTCCATGCTTGTAAAATTATATCAAAATGAATTCTACTGTCATATACACCTAAAAAGAATCAGTTAAAAAGATGTCTTGTGTAAAATTCATGGTAATAACAAAGGAAAATACTGTAGTAAATACACAAAATAAAAAAGAATCAAAACATACAATTACAGATTCCATGCAAATGGAAACCAAAAGCAGGAGTAGCTATACTTATATGTCACAAAGTATATTTTAAGAAAAAACTGTAAGACAAGGGAAATGATGTCATTATATAATAATTGTGGAACTTTCTCTAGAATATATATATGAGGACACAAGACACAACTAAAAAAAAAAAATTGAAATCACATCCAGTCTATTTTCTGACCAAAATGAAATACAATTAGAAATCAAACACAAAAGAAACTTTAGAAATTATACAAATACATGGAAACTTTTGGAAATTATTGAAACAAATGAAAATGGAAATAATGTTTTGAGATGCTACAAAAACAACACTAAGATGGAAGTGTATAGCAATAATTCCTACATCAAAAAAATAGAAATATGTTATATAAAGAACAAGAACCTAAGTCTAAAAAAAGCAAAAACAAAACAAATCCAAAATTAGAGGAAAGAAATAAGAGATCAGAGATTTAATAAATGTGCCATATATATACAGATACCCACATTTGTACACACACATACACACATATATATGTATATATATGTACACACACACACACACACACACACACACTTGAAAGCCTCACCAAATAGACTGGATCAAGCAGAAGAAAATAAATGAACTTGAAGACAAGTCTTTTGAAATATCTGAGCTAGAAAAAGGGGAATTAAAATGGCGAGAGCCTTCAAGATATTTGAAGTGATTTATGGGGTCAATGCAAGATCCATCCAAGTACCAATGACATGCTTCACAGAACTAGAAAAAAACAAGTATAAAATTCACATGGGAGCAGAAAAGACAATGTATTCACAGCAATCTTGAATAAAAAGGACAAAACTGAAGACATCACAATACCTGGTTTCAAGACATGTTACAGGATGATAGCAAGCAAAACAGCATGATATTGGCATAAACCAGATTCGTGAATCAATGAAACACAAAAGAGTACCAAGAAATAAATCCATACATTGATAGCCAACTGGTTCTTGACAAAGACACCATAAACCCTTTAATAAATGGTACTGTAAAATTCACAATAGCCAAACTATGGAACTACCTAGGTGCCCATCAACAGATGAATGGTTAAAGAAAGGTAGTATATGTACACACAATGGAGTTTTATTCAGCCATAAAGAAAAGTGAAATTATTTATTTGCAGGAACATGGATAGAACAAACCTTAGACCATCATGTTAAGCAAAATAAGGCAAACTTAGGAAAGGGTCATGTTTCCTCTCACATATAGAAGCTAGAGAGGAGAAGGAAAATAAAGATGAGGGCACAGGGATCTCAGGAAAATCAAAGAGAGATCAGTAGAAGAAAGGGAGGATAGGAAGAGGGAAGGGAGGGGGAAGTGGTAGGGAGTGATATTAGCTAAATTATTTTGTTGGATGGTATGCATGTATGAATATGTAACAACAAATTCCATCATTACGTACAGCTATAATGCACCAATAAAAAATGTGGAAAGAAAAATAGGAAATTAAATAAATAAATAAATAAATAAATAAATAGTGTTGGGGAAACTATCTCTAAATCCGTAGGTTGAAATTTGACTCCTCTCACTCATACAAAAAACCTGATCAAAGTGGATCAAAGAACTAAATGTAAGAACCAAAACTCTGAATACACTAAATGAAACACAAGGGAAGCACTTCAAGATATATATACAAGCAATGACTATTTGGACATGAACCCAAAAGCACAGGAAATGAAAACAAACTGGCAAAAGGTATTACATAGAACTAAAAAGTGTCTGCACAGGAAAGGAAACAATAAATGGACTAAAAAGACACCTTTTAGAAAATATCTGCCAATTATTCTAACAAGGGATAATATTCAAAATATATAAAAAACTAAAAATACTTTAAAAACAAAGCAATTCAATTAAAAAATGAGCAAACAATCTGAATAGACACTTCTCAAAAGAAGAAATACACATGGCCAACAAATGTATGAAAAAATGCTCAATATCATTATCTATCAAGGAAATGTACATTAAAACTATAATGCAATATCATCTCACCCCAGTTACAAAGGCTATTATCAAAAAAGTAAAAAAATTAATGTTGGTGAGCAAGTGGAGAAAAAGGAATGCATATTTAGCACAGCCATTACAGAGAACACATGGAAGTTCCTCAAAAACAGACTTACCATATGATCCAGCCATCCCACTTCTGGGTATATAGTCAAAGGAAGTAAAATCAGCACACCAAAGAGATACCAACACACTCATGTTTATTGTAACACTGTTCTCAATAGTTAATATATGGAATCTGCCTAGGTGCCAATCAACAGATGAACGGATAAAGAAAATGTGCTAATGGTAAACAACGGAATAATAGTCAATCATAAAGAAGTGCTGGCATTTGCAGTAAAATGTAAATGAAAGACATGATATAAAGTGAAATAAACCAGACACAGAATGACAAGTACTGTATGTGCTCTCTTGTATGTGGAAGATAAAAAAATTAACCCGAATGTAGAATAATGATTAGTAGAGATTAGGAAGGGTATGTGGAAGAGAAGGTGGATATTGGGAGGTTAGATTTCATTAGTACATACTACATGTATAGGAATGTAACATACTTACTATATGTATGGAAATACTGAATACTCTTATATATACAATATGTTAATAAAGTATTTTATAAAAAGGAAATATAATCATATAAAAATATAATCATAAAAAAGAAGGTATTGGAGTAATACAAGCATGGAGCATTGTCAGTTTAAGCTCAACTCTAAGCCATTGGTTAATGCACATTTTATTAGATTTATTAGAATCAAATATAGGACTTCCTAAAATGCAGTTTTAAAAATACAGATTCTAAGTCAGTAGATCTGGAATAGGACTAAGAATTTGCATTTTGTACTGGTTCCCAGGTGGCACTGATGCTATCCATGTACCACACTCCTAGTAGCATTGCTTTACATTAGTGAGATTTAAAAAAAAAAAAAAAAAAAAAAAAAACTGCTATCACTAAGAATAAAAAGAATGTAACAAAGCCTAGTTGTAGGGAATAAGATATCAAAGTTTCTGATGTTGGCATTGTTAACCTGCTAGGGCACTGGGGGTAAAAACTGGTTAGAAGGAAGAATAAGATTTTCATAAATGTTAGATTTGAGATGACATCAACATATCTATTTGTATGTTTCTTGGAGGGAGCAAGAAATAAACGACTGTCAAAGATATCAAGTTAAAATTCTGATTTAAAGTTAAATATTTGCAAGTCTCCTTCACAAAGTAGTCAAACTCAAAGAATCTGAGTTGTGGGAAGAAAACAAAACATTCACAGAACCTCAAAAACATTCAATATCATAGTGTAGGAGAATGAAAGACACCAAAGGAAAAAGACAAACTGATTACGATAATTACAATAGAAGAGGAACAGCTAGTAGGTGACCCAGTATTGCAAGTATTTGCAGAAGAGAGCATTTTATTTAGTAATAAATAGTGTACTGAATGTTTCAAGATTGAGGAGGATGAGAACCAAAATGAGATGTTCCGGGATTTGGCCTGATGGTTACAGACAAACCTTTGAAAGCACTGTTTATCAGTAGCATGGAATGGAATTCAGACTATACGGGATCAAAGCAGAACAAAATGGGAAAAGAAGAAATGGAGCAATTAGTATAAATTAAAATGGGAAAATCATACTGAAGTTAAATTTTATTTACAAAAATAAGGTTCAAGTTCATCTATGATGTTTATAATTCCCATTTTCTTTTTCTTTTTAAATTTCTGAACAGTCTTATATAGGTTATATTAGGTTGAAGAGTGGTTCCCTGAAAGAGAGCACTTCCCAATGCCTGGAACCTCTGAATGTATATCATATGGTGTTACTCATCTTCATCACCGACAAAATGTCTGACAAGAGCAGCTTAGAGGAGGAAACCTTTATTCTGGACTCACAGTTTCAGAGGTTTAGCTCTTAGTCAGATAATTCCATTGCTTTGGACCTGAAATGAGGCAGAACTTCAAGGTGGAAGGGCATGGCAAAACAAAGCTTCTCAGCCAGCTCATGGCAGCTGGGGGGGCAGGGAAGAAGAAGAAGGAGGGAGGAAGAGGGAAAGAGAGAGGGAGAGACAGGGAGAGAAAGAAAAAAAAAAAAAAGGGAAAGAAAGGGGCCAGGAATAGATATAGTCCAGAGCTATGCCCTAGTGACCTAGTTCCTTCAGCCACACCCTGCTGCCTAAAGTTACCACCCAGTAGACCATTCAAATGATTAATCCACCAAATGGTTTAATCCACTGATGAGGTCAGAACCCTAATCATTGCCCAAAAGCCTTAGTTCTGAACCTTGCTACATTGGTGATCATGGTTTAAAATATGAGATTTTCAGGGGACATTCCAGATTCAAATCACAACATATAGGGGGAAAAGGGTCTTTGAATGTGATTAATTTAAGATCTTGAGATGGAGTGTGTATCCTAGATTATCCAGATATGTCCTCAATGCAATTATGAGTATCTTTATAAGAGGAAGGCAGAGGGAGACTTTGCATACTCCAGAATAAGAAATCAATGAGGCAACTCAAGCAAGATGGTATGCTTCTGGCTTTGAAAAAGGATCATACACCAAGGAATGCAAGGAATGCTGCTCTAGAAGCTGGAAGAGACAAGGAAGCAGATTCTCCCCTAGAGACTCCAGGGGAGCTTGGCCCTGACAACCTCTTGATTTAAGAACAGTGAAATTGACTTCAGAATTCTCTCTCTGGAATTTTCAGAGAATGAACAGTTGCTTCAGTCTACCAAGGTTGTGGTAACTTGTTACAGCAGACATAGGAAACTGATATGCAGGTTACCATTCAATCTTACCTTGGGAATAAATTTAATATATTAATTCATCTACGCTTAGATTTTTTAAAAGCCCTTTAAATGATCATGAGATATTTCTCAGTTGAGTATCACAATATTTTGTTAGTCTTCATACATTCAATTTGGTAAGAAATGGATTTCCTATAAGACATTGGAGATCATCATTACTTAAAGAATTTGGAAAATTAAATAGAAGATTATAGATTTTTGTCCCACAAAATTTTAACTTTTAAAAATATAGTGTGGCCAACTAGCCAAAGTAGATGATCCAACTAGCAACTAAATTAGAATACATGCCAGAAAGTGAACATTTCATAACAGATACAAAAATAAAAATCCCAATTTCCCAGTAACCACAAAAGTCCATGACAACATCCTAACAGGAAAAAGTGCAATTTAAGAACAGCAAAGAAATTTCAGAAAAAAAAAATCAATGTCATGTAGAAACTGGGAGTTTTATCTACAAAGATATTTTGAGTTCAATTTTATTACTCTTTTTAAAATGAGACTGACCTCAACTCAACAACAAAAAATGCAATTTTAAACTGGTCAAGCGAATTGAATATTCATTTCTTTAAGGATAGACCAGTGGATAATAAGCCCTTGAAAAGATAAATCACTAATCGTTAGGCAAATACAAATCAAACTACAATGAGATACCCCTTTATTCCCACTATAATTTTTTTTTTTAGAAAAATTTAAACCCCCAAAAGAAAAAGTGTTGGTAGAAATGTGGAGAAATTGGAACTCTTGTTATTTCATGATGGGAACATAAAATAGTATAGTAGCTATGGAAAAAAATTTGGAAGTCTTCAAAAACTTAAACATAAAATTACCACATGATCTACCATTTCCTTCAGGGTATATATACCCAAAAGAACTGAAAGCAGAGATTTTATCAGTTATTTGTACACCTATGTGCATAGCAGCATTATTCACCATAGCCAAAAGGTGGAAATAACCTAAATGTTTACCAGTGGATAAAAGGATAAATAAAATGCGGTATATACACACACAAGGAATGTAATTCAGCCTTAAGAGGGTATTAAATTCTGATACTTGCCACAACATGGATGATCCTTGAATACATTAAGTAAAATAAGCCAGACATGTAAGGACAAATATTACAGGATTCCCCTTATGTGAGGTATCTGGAATAGTCAAATACGTAGAGATGGCAAGTAGAGTACAGGCATGCCTCATTTTAATGTGCTTTATTTCACTCTGCAGATATTGCTTTTGTTACAAACTGAAGGTTTATGGCTCCTATAACAAGTAAGTCTATCAGCACCATTTGCTAATAGCACGTGCTTACTTCATGTGTCTTTGTCACATTTTTAAAAATATATCAAACTTTTTCATTATTATATCTGCTCTGGTGAGTCTGTGATCAGTGATCTCAGATGTTACCATTCTAGTTGTTTAAAAGTGCTGTGAAGTGCTTTGTGTTTCAACTGCTCCACAAACCAGCCATTCCCACATCTCTCTCCCTCTCCCCAGGCCTGCATATTCCTGAAACACAACAATCTTGAAATTAGTCCAGTTAATAACCCTACAATGGCCCCTAAGCATCCTAGTGAAAGAAGAGCCACATGTCTCTCATTGTAAATCAAAAGCTAGAAATTATTAAGCTTAGTGACAAAGGTATGTTAAAAGCTGAGATAGGCCAAAAGTTATGTCTCTTGTGCCAACAACCAAGCTGAATGGGAAGGAAAAGTTCTTAGAATAGAAGACAGAGAGACAAACCCACATAAGTACAGTTATCTCATACTAGACAAAGGTGCCAAAAACGTGCAATGGAGAAAAAATAGCCTCTTCAACAAATGGTGCTGGCAAAACTGGAAATTCATATGCAGTAAAATGAAATTAAACCCCTATCTCTCACCCTGCACAAAACTCAACTCAAAATAGATCAAGGACCTAGGAATTAGACCTGAGACCCTTTGTCAAATAGACTAAAAAGTAGGCTCAAATCTTCATCATGTTGGTTTAGGGCCAGACTTCCTTAACATGACCCCCAGAGCGCAAGAAATAAAAGCAAGACAGATTCAAACTAAAAAGCTTTTTCTCAGCAAAGGAAATAATCAATAATGTGGAAAGAGAGCCTACAGAGTGGGAAAATATCTTTTCCACACACACTTCAGACAGAGCATTGATCTCCAAAATTTATAAAGAACTCAAAAACTTTATACCAAAAATACAGAGAACCCATTAATAAATGGGCTAAGGAACTGGGCAGATACTTCACAGAAGATGATACACAGGTTATCAACAAATATATGAAAAAGTGCTCATCATCTCTAGTAATTAGAGAAATGCAAATTAAAACCACTCTAAGATTTCATCTAACTCCAATTAGAATGGCTATTATCAAGAACACAAGCAATAATAAATGTTGGTGTGGATGTGGGGGAAAAGGCACACTCATACATTGCTGATAGAGTTGGAAATTTGTGCAGCCACTCTGGAAAGCAGTATGGAAATTCCCCAGAAAACTTGGAATGGACCCACCATTTGACCCAGTTATCCCACTCCTCAGTTTATACTCAAAGGACTTAAAATCAACAAAATACAGTGATGCAGCCACATCAATGTTCATAGCTGCTCAATTCACAATAACTAGATTATGGAATCAACCTAGATGCCCGTCAATTGATGAATGGATAAAGAAATTGTGGTATATATTCACAATGGAATATTACTCAGCCATAAAGAAGAATAAAATTATGGCATTTGCTGGTAAATGGGTGGAGTTGGAGAATATCATGCTAAGTGAAATAAACCAAGCCCAAAAACCAAAGACTGAATGTTTTCTCTGATAAGTGGATGATAATACATAAGGGGGGACAGGATGTGGGGGGCAAGAAAAGAAAGGAGGAACTTTGGATAGTGTAGAGGAAAATGGGATGGGAGGGGGTGGGGAAGGAAAGAGTAGACTGAGACGGTATTACACTACGTATATGTAAGATTACATGAATCGTGTGAATCTACATTGTGTAAAACCATGGAAATGAAAAGTTGTACCCCATTGGTGTCTAAAAAAATGTAGAAAAATACTGTCATGTATAACTTAATATAAAAAATAGAAATTAAAAAATGAATTTAAAAAATAAAGACATATTAACCCACAAAAAAAAGAAAGATATTAAAAGTCCTACTCCAATGAATACACAGATTTTAAGAAAGTCAAAAAGCATTATTGCTGACATGGGGAAGTTTTAGTGGCCTAGGTAGAAGGTTCAACCAGTTACAACACTCCCTTAAGCCAAAACCCAATCCAGAGCAAGGCCCTCTCTTTAATTCTATCAAATCTGAGAGATAAGGAAGCTGCAGAAGAAAAGTAGCCATTTCTGTAACATAGACATACAAAGTACAGAAGCAAGTGCTAACATAAAAACTGAAAAACCCTGAGATCTAGCTAAGATGAGTATTGAAGGTGGCTACACTAAATGAGATTTACAATAAAGATGAAATTGCATTATACTGAAAGAATGAAAGAACATGCTACTTAAGACTTTCACAGCATGAGAAGTCAATGCTTGACTTGAAAGTCTCCAAGGACAGGCTGGTTTTTTTGTTAGCCACTAATGCATCTGGTGACTTTAAGTTGAAGCCAGTGCTCATTTACCCTGTAGACAATCCTAAACCTTTAAGAATTATGCTAAATCTACTCCACCCATGCTCCATGAATAAAACCACAAAGCCTGAATGACAACACTTCTCATTACAACATTGCTTATGGAATATTTTAAGCTTGCTATAGAGACTTACTACTCACTGAAAAAAAATTCCTTTCTAACTATTACCGTTCATTGACAGTGCATGTAGTCACCTAAGAGCTCTGATAGTTGTGCAATCAGATTAATGTTGTTTTCATGCCCAAGAATACAACATTCATTCTGCAGCCCATGGATCAAGAAGACATTTCAATTTTCAGGTCTTTGTATTTAAGAAATTTAATTCTTAAGGTTATACTTCCCATAGATGATGTTTCCTCTGATGGATCTGGGAAGAGTAAATAGGAAATCTTTTATTAGTACATTATAGTTATAATTATAATTACACGTGATAGTTGTGTTCATTTGGACAAAATCATGCACACGTGAAATTTGATTTAGTCCATTCCAGGCCCCCTTGCCCACTTTCCCTCTCGCTATTCTCCTTCATCCACTGGTCTTCCTTTCACTCATTTTTGATTGGTGCTTTATAGATATACATGAAGATGGAATTCCCAGGGGTATATTTATACATGCATATAATGTAATTTTGTTAAATTCATTCTGCATTTTCTCCCATTTCCCTTCCCTCTTCTATCCCTCTTGATCCCCTACTACATTGAGCTTCCCTATTATATTTATGATATCCAACCCCTTCTCCTCTCATTGTGCTCTAACTTCTACATCTAAGAGAAAACATAGTAGAAAAAAAAAATTGGAAAGGATTTACTACTTTAGATGTCATTTAAAAAATTCCCTAATAAGCAGATGATGATATAGAATCTGGTTGGAGGATGTGGGGGGTGAGAGAGGAATGGAGGATCTTTACATTACGTAGAGGGAAATGACAGGGGGTGGGGGTAAGAAAAATGGTGGAATGAGACAGACATCATTACCCTATGTACATGTGTGACATATCATTAACAATGATATGAATGTACATCATGTACAACCATAGAAATGAAAATGTGTACCCCATATGTGTACAATGAATCAAAATGAAGTCTGCAAAAATAAAAAATAAATTAATTAACTTAAAAAATTTATGATTCAAAAAATGGGATCATTATATCAATGTTAACAGAAGTTTGATTCCAACCCTCGCTGAGGGGTTCAAGAATTCAGTGGAGGAAGTAACTACAGATATGGTGGAAATAGAACTGGAAATCAAGACTCAAGAATTGCAGAAATCCTGTGATAAAACTTGAATGAAGAGTTGCTATTTATGGATGAACAGTTTCCTGAAATGGAATCTACTCCTGGTAAGGATGCTGTGAACATTGGCAAAATGATAAGAAAAGATTTAGAATATTAAATAAAGCAGTGGTATGGTTTGGAAGGATTAACTTCAATTTTGAAAGAATTTCTACTTGGGTAAAATGCTACAGAGAAATTGCATGCCATGTAGAAATTTCAGTCTTGTGTTCAGGGCCACATCAGTATACAAAAGACTCAACAAAAGACAAGCAAAATTCAAACACAAAGTTTGAATAGAGGAATTTTCAAAATTATCATATAAAAACTGATAGAAGGATGGAGGTGGCTATTGGCTGATAAAAAGAGTGCAGATTCAGTGTGGGCTAAACCCATTAAGTTTGATGTAGTAAAGATAAAACTGTATTAAGGTAGCTCAGACCTACAAAGCCTAGGCACCTAATATCACTGACTGTCACTTTCTTTTCCTCTTTCTAGGCGATCCATTTTCAAATACCTAATACAAAATAATATTTTATAGCAAGATATTAAAATAGGAGTCCTTGGGAAGAATGGGGGAATGAAATTGACCAAATTTACTAGGTGCATGTATGAATATACCACAGGGCATCACAATTTTGTACATAAGTATAATGCATCAATTTAAATAAGTAAAATAAATGGGAGACAAAAAGAGTGGAGGAAGGGGGTCAAGGGAGGGAGAAGGGGTAGTACTTGGGGTTGAAATAGAGAAAACTAGGTTATATGCATTTATGAATATGTGAAAATAAACCCCATTACTATGTAAAACAATAATGCACTAAAAATAAATAGAAATCCTCTTCTTGTTTTGACTGAGACCGCAAAGACATAAACACCTATGACTGCCCCATTTCCAAGCAATGTGCTAGACTGTTCAGGACTTCTACCAGAGGGAACAGCCAGTTTTATAACCCATGGCTTGCCAAACATCGCCAGGTTTCTGGAAAAGTTTTGGAAGCTAAACGGTGAAAAACATTCTTTAGAGAGAACCGTTGATGGGTTTTAGGCCTTGGGTAGTAAGTCATTCCACCACCATCCTGGAACTTTACATGAGGGTCTTCAAGGTCTCCTAGATGGCATGGTTTGGGGATACACAGTAGAGTTCAGATAAGGATCAGACACTAGGCTAAAAGTAGGATATTGTGGCTGAAGACAGAGCAGATATGACAGCTATATCTGGGACAGCATGTGTCTTAGTCAATTATAGCTTCTGTAACAAAACACCATAACCAGCCTGACACAAGAGACAATTATTTCTCACGGTTCTGTAAGCTGAATCCCAGATCAAGGTTCAGGCATGGTTTGGGTCTGGTAAGGGCCCTCTTCCTGGTTTATAAATGGCTGCTTTCTCAGTGTCTTCACATGGCAGAGGGAAAAGGAAGAATCAAGCTCTCTGGTGTCTCTTCTTATGAGGGATCTAATCCCATCTTTATAGAATGGATATGAGTGAGGGGTGGTGCCTGAATAGAAAGACTTTTGATTGTATTTTAAATGTTTGAGTTCTTCCAAACAAAAGTTAAATTCATAACCCTTGAGTGGGAGTCACTAGAAATTCATCTTTATTACGCATTTCTTTTTAAGACCAATTATCTCTGTTTCCTCTCTATCCACTTACTCATTATAATCTTGAAACTCATTTTCCATAGAAATTGCCAATATTAGTTATTGGTGAGTTCTATCAAATAACTGTTCAAAAAATAATCACAATAGAAACTATTTCAGAAAAGTTAATCCAGCCCTATGCTAGAAGAACAACAAATGATAACAAAGTTGGTTTTATCCCCAAAATGCAAGAAGTATTTCATATTGGGCATTATTAGTATAATCCATCCTATCAGTTGATCAAAGAAAATCTCTACATTTCATAAAATCACTACTGACTTTAATAAATCTTAGGAAATAAGATGAACACCTTCTTGTGACAAGGATCTCAGGTTGAACATGCAG
Source organism: Glaucomys volans (assembly GCA_020662805.1). Lineage (NCBI taxonomy): Eukaryota > Metazoa > Chordata > Mammalia > Rodentia > Sciuridae > Glaucomys > Glaucomys volans. The sequence continues at coordinate 63,633 of JAJEJO010051570.1, forward strand.
CAGAATTCTGTAGTGAACTTAGATAGAAGTTTTGCTACTTGAGTATACCACCCAACTATGATGCATCTGGTCACAACGCAGGAGATGCTATGATAGTGAATTGCAACACAACACCCTAGTGACTTCCAAGACAATTAAGTGAACAGTATCATCTCACGGTGTTGTTGGGATAAGGCAATGATTCTCTACCCTAGCTTCACATTAAATCATCTGGAGGGCTTTTGAAGCATACTAACACAGGATGAGCAGGGCCCACCTCAGAGATGCTGACTCAATTCATCTAAAGAGAGTTTCAGGTATTTTTTCTTTTACCTGATACACTAAAAACATAAAACATGAACATATTTTATGAAGTACCATATGATGTTTCTGTACATGTACACATTGTGTAATGTTTAAATCACATTGAACATATCTATTTCTGTGAATATTCATCATTTCTTAATGCTGAAACATTCAAATAATTTTTGAAAAATACAGTATATTATCAGTACCTAGTCACCTCATTCTACAAGAGCACACCTGAACTTGCTCTAATTGTAACTTAGTACTACCCACTGACCAACTTCTCCCCATCCCTCCCGTCTCCCCTTCTCCTTATCCTTTCATAATTGCTCTTCTACTCTCATCTTCTATGAGATCAACTTTTTTAGAATGCTACATGAATGAGATCATGCAGTGTTTGTCTTCCTATGCCTGGCTTATTTCACTTAAGACTTCTAATTCCACCCATGTTGTCACATGATAGGATTCCATTTTTTTATAGATGAATAGTATTCCACTGTGCATATGGAATCAAAGCATTTATTTGATCAAATCATTTATTTGTCTCTATTTCTGCTCTGATCATGATCATTTCCTTCCTTCTAATAATGTGGGGTTTGCTTTGTTCTTATTTTTCTAGCTCCTTGAGGTACAACAATAGGTTGCTTAGTTAAGACTTCTTTGCTTTTATGATATAAGTATTGCTTTATCAAATCATCAGCTGATTAACATTGAGGTTGCTTCCATTTCTTGGCTATTGTGAGGAGTGCTGCAATGGACTTGGGCGTGTAGTTATCTGTTTGGCATGCTGACTTCATTTCCTTAGAATATATACCCAGTAGTGGGGCTGGGTCCCACTTTAGTCCTTAGAATATATAGCCAGTAGTAGGAATGCTTTAGTTTGTGAGGGACCCTCCACACTGTTCTCCACAAGAGCTATACTAATTCATATTCCCACTAATAGCATGAAACATTTCCTTTTCTTCACTTTCTCTCCAGGATTCGTTAGTCATTTTGATAATGGCCGTGCTTATCAGAGTAAGGTGAATCTCATTGTGGTCTTGATTTGCATTTTCCTGATGGTGATATTCAATATTTTTCATGTACCTGTTTGCCTAAGAAATGTGTACTTAGGTTTATCACCCATTTTTAATAATAGGTTATTTGTTTCTATTTCTGCTCTGATTGTGATTATTTCCTTCCTTCTAATAATGTGGGGTTTGCTTTGTTTTTATTTTTCTAGCTCCTTGAGATACAACAATAGGTTGCTTAGTTAAGACCTCTTTGCTTTTGTGATATAAGTATTGCTTGCTATGCACTGACTTGGTACTGTTTTTGCTTTATCTCATAGGTTTTGGCATGCTGTTTCCATTTTATATTTGTGTCAAGATTTTTTTAAATTTCTTTCTTGGTTTCCTTTTTATTTATTGTTATTGTTGTTTGTGGTGCTGGGGATTGAACCCAGGGCCTTGTGCATGCAAGGCAAGCACTCTACAAACTGAGCTATATCCCAGCCCCAATATTTATTGTTTTATTCAAGAGTAAATTGTTTAATTTACATGTATTTGCATAGTTTCCAAAGCTTTCCCGGTTATTTATTTCTGGTTTTGTTATTGTGGTCAGAAAAGACACTCAATATGATTTCAAGTTTTTAAAATTTGTTGAGACTTCTTTTGTGGCCTTTCATATGATTTATCCTGAAGAATGTTCCATATGATATTGAGAAGAATGTGTATTCTGTAGTTGATGGATGGAATGTTCTGTACAGGTCTACTAGGTCCATTTGACCTAGAGTACAATTTAATTCTGCTTTTTCTTTCAGTTTCTCAGTTATATAATATTTCATCATAAAACAAGTGGGATGTGATTTATTTCATAGCAACAACAAATCTGTGACAAAGGAAGGCTTTAAAATATTACTCTCAACGATACAAAGCCTTGTAACTTGAACATTCTTAATAACCACAAAATTAATGAAACACCTTTCAGAATGGTCTGGCTTCTGATTATGCACTTACTTCAAGTACTACATTTTTTAGACCTCCTATGCTCTAAAAACCTCCTGCACTGCAACATCTTTGCTTCCCCAAAACTTCATACCTAACTTTTATAATTTTAAAACTATCATTCTCTTTAATGAAAGAGGGCAAATCAGTGACTAATCAGCCAATGGAAATTCACATTTGTGTCTTTGAAGACAGGAGCAAAGGACTCACAAGGTCAGACAGTACATATAGCACATATTCACTTTAATACAAGAGCTCTTTTATTTTGGATAGAACCCAGGACCTTATGCATGCAAGGCAAGCACTCTACAAACTGAGCTGTATCCCCAGCCCCCAGCCCACAAGAGCTCTTGAATTGTTTTCCCAAGTCAATGCTTGCCAGGCAAAAGCAAACAAAAACAATTTTCAAAAAATATCTACCAGAGAGGGGAGGCAGGAATATTTCAGCATGAACTCCTAGATATTTAATATAAAAGCACAAAACATCTTCACATTGATCTTCGTGCTTAGTACCTAAACTACTCAAACTCCCTCACTGAAGAGAAAAACGTCCTTCAGTTTTGGAGTTATTTCTCAATGACTTAGAAATGTGATCTCTACTCAACCCCAAAAACCTCACAACAAAGGCTTTAAGCTGGGTTTACATTGTACAGCTTTTGTTCAATTCTTTTTTTTTTCTTGTGTTTTTGATTTTTGTTTTTTGGGGTTTTTTGGTACCAGGGATTGAACTCAGGGGCTCAACCACTGAGCCACATCCCAGTCCTATTTTGTATTTTATTTAGAGACAGGGCCTCGCTGAGTTGCTTTAGTGCCTCACTTTTGCTGAGGCTGGCTTTGAACTCTTGATCCTCCCACCTCAGCCTCCTGAGTCACAGGAATTACAGGCATGTGGCAACCATGCCCTGCAGTTCAATTTAATTCTTGCAAATTTGTTTGACCTTTTATTATGTTTATTCTATTTAAACTAATCAGTTTGAACTACCTCCTTAAGGACCAGGAATGTTCCTTTTCATTTTTATTCCATAGCAACTGGTATCAATTAGCACTCAATAACTGAATAACAGGTACTTAAAAGTCTTTTCCTTTTCCACTCTAAGGTAAGAGCTCACATGCATATGAACCTAAGAGAACTGTCCCTGGGGAAACAGGTCTCTTCAAACACTATTTGTCAGGAGAATCTTCCCTGTTAAGATATGCAGTTAAGACTAGGGAAGTAGTTCAATGGTAGAATGCTTGCCTAAGATGCATGAGTCCATGGGTTTAATCCCTAACAGCAAAAAATATAACACCTGAGTTATAGAAGAAAATGAAGGTACAGATAGAAGTGGTCAAAAAAGGCTGCTTATTAGTTTGGAAACATCCAAAAAAAGCTCTCTTGGTTTCTCTATTCTCCAACAATCTCCATTGCCATGAGGGGCTTCAAATGGCATCAGGAATAGCAACCACCACCAAGGGAGGAACTTAGCCCCAGAAGAACAGATTGGGGATATTGAGACTGACATATTGATTTGTAGTGACATGGATCCCTTTTTGGGGTAAACGCAAAAATTTTAGAGGAAAGGGTATGGAAAGTGCTATATAGGCAACTAAAGGCAAAAACAGGAACCTCAACTTGCTGCTGCCATTGTGACCCCATTTATACCCTGTCTGGTGAAAAATGGTCATATTGAGTTGTCACTCCTCAGTTTATACTCAAAGGACTTTAAATAAGCATACTACAGTGACGCAGCCATGTCAATGTGTATAGCAGCTCAATTTACAATAGCTGGATTGTGGAACCAACCTAAATGCCCTTCAACAGATGAATGGATAAAGAAACTGTGATATATATATATATATCTCCAATGGAGTATTACTCAGCCATAAAGAATAATAATAATGTGGCATTTTCAGATAAATGGATGAAATTGGAGAATATCATGCTAAGTGAAATAAGCCAATCCCCAAAAAACAAAGGTTGAATGTTTTCCCTGCTAAGTGGATGATTATATAGAATCCAGTTGGGGGCGTGGGGGGTGAGAGAAGAATGGAGGAACTTTAGATTACATCGAGGGAAATGAGAGGGAAGAGGGGGCGGCGGTATGAAAAATGGTGGAATGAGACCAATGCTACCCTATGTACATGTATGATTACACAAATGGTATGAATCTGCATCGTGCACAACCATAGAAATGAAAAGTTGTACCCCATTTGTGTACAATGAATCAAAATGCAGTCTGTAAAAAAAAAAAAGAATTCAAAGAATATGACAAGGTGCTTTCTCTTGTTGCTCCCAAGCCCTAAATCTACCTTTTCAATCCTCCAACAGTCCAACAGTCCCAAACCTCTTCTCCAATCATTCAAACCACACATGGTAAGGATCAAGTTTGCAGGACCAAGACTCAAATCTTAGACTGTGTGATGTATTCAAAACTGTTTTCCTCTAAAGTGTTCTGACAGGTCAAACATGCACATAATTTAAACATCAAGTACATTGTACATTTTGTGTGTTTATATTACCGTATTTTAAAAAGTATTCAAAGCATAGAAATTTGGCAAAAGGAAGGCTGCAAACCCTTTTTTTTTATTTTTTAAGACTGCATTTTGATTCATTGTACACAAATGGGGTACATAATTTCATTTCTATGGTTGTACACGATGTAGCTTCACACCATTTGTATAATCATACATGTACATAGGGTGATGATGTCTGTCTCATTCCACCATCTTTGCTTCCCACTGCCCCCTCCCCCACCTCATTTTCCTCTACACAATCCAAAGTTCCTCCATTCTTCCCTTACCACTCCCTTTGCAAATCCTTTTGATACTGATATCAGCACATCATCTGATAGGCCCTTCTCTGGATTAATAAATTCCCTGAGAAAATATACCTTTCTTTAAATTAATTCTTTAAAATTGATTCTGTGAGGCCATGTGAAAACTCATAGATTTATGTCCAGAGATTGAAATCATTTCTGCTCAGTAGAAAAAAAAATGACAAAGTTTTATTGTCCTTTAGGACTTTGACCAGTTTGTCTCTGATTTATCCAACTCATGGTAGCACTCAATTCCCAAAAAACTACATAACTATCTGTTCATCAAAAGTTCTTTAAATCAATTTATTATCTGTTGGTTCCATCACTAATGGCAAGGGCTCACAGTATATTTTAACTCTAATATATTTCAAAGAAATGGAATAAGAAAAGATTTTATGCAATAAGGCAACAGGAAGGCAAGGCTTCACAGAGGAAAGGACACTGAGGGAAACCTTGAGTGATGGACAGGATTTTACCAGTGGCTGTGGAAGGAAAGCCACTGCAGGTTAAATGGCAAACACCTTCATGTTCACATGTAGACTGTCAGATTCTAACCTGGGTCATTTAAAATTGGTTATTTTATACCCATTTTATACAATCTTCTAAATAAAATAATATCAAATAGGATTCACCAATACCCAAGAATAAAAATGCATTATGATCAAATAGAGTTTATTCCAGGAGGAAAGAAAGGTTCAACATCTGAAAATCTATCAACAAAATAAGCGTATCAAAAAATTACAGGGAAACACCATGTGATATCAATAAATTAAGGAAAAAGTCTCTAAATTAAACCACCATTTCTAAAAGAGACATTAAGTAAAATAGAAACTACTTAAATATAATGTTATTTCTCAAAAATCAACATCACATTAAGAACTAGACAGAGATGATGGCTACCCCCAGTGGTAGTAAATGCCACACCACACATTTTAGAAAAATTAAATATATGGAAAAATCATTGGAAAAATAAGACTAATCACTTTACTGACATGACTATTAAAAAACATGAGAATTAATAGGAATTTGTGAGATGGATAGACACAGGATTTGTTAAGTGATTTTTTTCCCTATTTAGCAGTAATCACTGAGAAACGGGAACAAGAATTTCTACTTTTAATGACAATAACATGAAAATGTACAGTAGTTCATTCAACAAGAATGCTAGATGAAGAAAATATAAAATCCTATTGAAATATGCAAAATTGGATATGAAAAGTTGTATACTAGGTTCTTGGATAGGAATACTATAGTACTAAGATTCTTCCAAAATGCATAAATCTAATATAATTTCAATTAGCAACCTAACAGAGATGATGGTATTGTATTAAAGTTTTTATAGAACTTAAATTCTTCTAAGTTGTCTTGGGTTTTGACATTTTAACAGCCTCAGTTATTTTCTTGAGTTGTATTGCCCTATGTATTTATTTATTGTACACCAGATTTCCACCAAGGGGAGGGTATGCTATGTCTCAAGTTCTCAGCCATCTTCTTACCACTTCTATGTGGTCATTGTCCAACATAAAACCTTCTCACATCAAGAAAGGCTGAGGAGGGATGTTTGTTCAGGTTTGATGGGTGGAGGAAAGTGGAAGACCAAGAGGGAGGGATAGAAGTGGGGAAAAAATGGTTTCAACTTTAGCCTAGAACTGGCTTATTTTCACTAAAGTTTCTGACACAGTTTTACTCCTTGCCCTGGAAACCTCTGCTCAATTTACATGATAAATGTACATCATAACCAACTAACCTTAGCCTAAGAGTATGTGCCCATCGCCTGCCCTCAGAGCATCTATAGATTGCTTTTTTGAATGATGACAAAGAATATGTTGATTAAATGGCCTCTAATTCCTACTTTTATCACAAGTCTGTCATTTGAGCTTCCTAAAACATACTTTCCTATGCATCATTTTCTTTAGAGTTTTGGAGGGCAAGGTGTTTTTGTTTTTAATAAAAGAGCTTTACCAACTTCAAAGATCTCTGTTGAAACCTTAGCCTTTTGAAACCAGTCATCCACACAGAAAAGTTAAAAAATCAGTGATTTAATTTGCCTAATCAACAATTTTAGACCTTCATCCCCAAACCCATAATACTTTCCAACTCATCAAGAGCATCAGTTGATTCTACAGTCTGTACAAAGCATCCTCTTTGGGAATAAAACAGCTGCTCTCCAGGCAAAGGTACTTCTTATTGCATCACTTACTAAAGCAAAAGAAAGAAGCATTTAAAATGGGTCAGCTAATAAATACTCACTACTTACTGATTAAATACCATCAAGAAATATTTTACATCATAAATATCAGCTGATAAAGATTTTTTATTTTTCTCACTAAACACAATGCTGTTTTTCAGCTTACTGCTCTTTGTTATCCCACTCCAACTATTATCATTCATGAGCACCTACTTCATGCCAGGCACTCATCCTTTTTTTGATATTACTTCTCAGATTTTTTAAAACAAATTTTTTATTAGAGATTTATAGTTATACATAGTAGTTGGGTTCATCCCAACAAACTCATACATGCGTGGAGCACGCATATGTTTAACATTTAGTGAGTTCCAGTCTCTTATATTTCAAAATGTACATTTCACATATGACAGTTTTACACAAAATAACATTCCTTGGGATACTGAGCAGTAGACATGTTCTTTAAGTTAATGGTCACATTTTAAATCTAACTCCAGGAGGTAAATTCATTCTAAGCAAATATGAATAAACTTCTGTCCTGAAACAACTCAGATTTCCCTCTGGAAAAGCTGTCCCCTAAAGTCTTTTATTAAAACCAATCCCGAATCAAAGTTCAAACCAAGAATATCTTTCTGCCATTCCAAAAACAACATTGATGCTACAGGGAGTACAATGGAGTTTGAACAATTTACTCTATTAAAAATTCCAACAGCTTTATCAAAATACACGTGTTTGCCTGTTTAGGAAGGCAGGTTGCTTACCGGTTTCCTGACTTTGACTTGCTTGGTCAACAAGGACCAAGGACACTGAAAAGGTCAGGACATTTAATGATGACTCAGGCAAGCCCTGGGAACTTGTGGATTTGGAATGGTTTCCTGCTTCTACATGAAGCATCATAGAAAGCTGTTAAAATTCTCAGCTTTGGGATACAGCTGGGGGAAGATGTGCTAAGCCAACAGTTTATCACTCACTTCACCCCACAACAGCATGGGCCAAGCCAGCCTCCACTTCTGAGCTGCTTCACCACTTCCTTTAACTTTGAGAGCTTAATTCATCAGAAGACAGCACTGATCAAAGCAAAGTTCCAAATCCCTTGAAGGCACTCATTTTCACGCTGGAATATAAGAGGAATCAACTGGAGTGCCTCTTGCTACATCTTCTGGGAGTATGTTTATATGTGCCCAGATATTTCTGAAAAGTGTGTTGTTTTAACAACATCTATTCCCTAATGGACAGTTGTAAAAAATGACTGCTTCATTTTCTTCATTAGAAGAAGTTAAACTGGAGTTTAAGATCTCTAAAGAGAAAAGGCTATAGAAAAAAATATCTGGAGCTGGGCATGTGGTTCAGTGGCAGAGCACTTGTGTAGTGTGAATGAAGCCCTGGTGTGATCCCCATAACCACTTAGAAAAAGAAAAATCTGGCTCTGGTTAAGAACTAGGTCACATCTCACATAAATGCAGATCATGTTTTACCAGTGTTTCTACAAATAAGATCTATAGAAGATGGTATCCTCTCTACACAGCTGAATCCTGGAAAGATGAAGAGAGAGAGTGAGAAAGATATCAGCAGTCTAAAACTGATTTCTATAGTATCAGAGCTCTTAGAGAAAACTAAAAGGAGGATTATGAAGGAAAGAGTAAAGGAGTCTTTCTCAGAAGCAAGAAATTAAAGTAGGGCTGAGGTTGCAGTTCAGTGGTAGAGCACTTGCCTCACATGCATGAGGCACTGGGTACAATCCTTAGCATCACATTATTAATTAATTCATTCATTAAAGTATAGTTGTCCTTCTGTATCCACAGGGGATTGGTCCCAGGAACCCCCATGGATACCAAAATCTATGGTTGCTCAAGTCCTGATATAAAATGGCTTAGTATTTACACATAACCTGTGCACATCTACCCACATATTTAAATCAACTCTAGATAAAATCTGACATGTGTAAATGTTATGTAAACAGTTGTTACACTATATCATTTAAGGAATAGTGACAAGGAAAGACGTTTGCACATTTTCTAGTACAGACACCTTTTTTAAAAATATTTTTTAGCTGTATTTTTCCAGCTGTAGATGGACACAATGCCTTTATTTTACGTATTTATTTTTATGTGGCGCTGAGGATCAAAGCCAGTGCCTCACACATGCTAGGCAAGCACCCTACCACTGAGCTATAGCCCCAGGCCCGAGACACCATTTTTTTGTTCTAAATATTTTTGTTTCAAAGTTGATTAAATCCACAATGTAAACCCACCTATTTAGAGGGCCACCTGTACTTAAAAGCCAAGGCTCACCTCCAAAATGGATGAATCAAAAGCATTACATGTAGAGTACCAACCATGTCTTTCACATCTCAGACCTCAACAAGGTGTCCCCTCTTATTTGGAAAAGCCCCATAACCCAGGCCACACTATCACACCCTTTCCATAAACCAAGGGGACCCAGACTCATCTTGTAGCCCACCTTCCCCTTTCCCACCTCAGCCTTCCCCTTGATTACCTCTTTCTTGGAAAGGCCTCATGTAAGCCAATGCCATTTCATTGGATGATAAATTAACTGAGAATATATTGTAGACATAGGTAGAGAATTATGATGGTTAATTTTATGTCAATTTGACTGGGACATGGCGTGCCCAGATTAAACATTATTTCTGTGTATGTCTGTGAAGGTGTTTCAATATGAGAATAGTGTTTGAATTAGTGGACTTAGTAGATTACTCTCCCCAGTGTGGTGGGCAGTATCCAATCTGTTGAGGGCCTAAATAGAACAAAGAGGTAAAGGATGGAGAATTTTCTTTGTCCAGAGAAAATTTCTGATTTGTCCAGGAATTCCCTTGGAGACAAATCAATGCAGACCTTCTTGCTTCCCTGCAACACAGGTTAGAGAGCTGAGAGCTTTAGCTATAACAACAGTTTTCTGTTGTCCCTGAATAGGGTTTACACTGTTAGCTCCCTGGGCCACCACTGGCGTTCTTAGGGCTCCAGCTTGTAAAGGGCAGATCATGGGAATGCTCAGCCTCCATAAATGCTTGAGCCAGTTTTTAAAAGTACATATGCTATAATTATAAGTACACATACACGCATGTGCACACACACACACACAAATTCGTTCTATTTCTCTAGAGAATCCTGTCAAGAATTTCATATGAACTCCAGATTGCCTTCTAAAGACCATCTCAGAGAAAAACAATAAAAATAAAAATTTTAAATGATTAAAAATAAATAAAATCATTTCAGAGGAGAAGTAAGACCAACAGATGATACTTTCAGTGATGTGTTCAGGAATTTCCTTGGAGACATGTCAACACTGACCCTCTTACTTCCCTATAACACAGGTTTAGAGAGCTGACATAAATTTCTGACTAAATCTGGGGTAAAACTTGTGCCAAGCAGCTATAAAATAGATTGGAAACTCCAAAGAGTAACTATGACTGGGACTAAGCCAAAGTCAAAATACCCAGGAAAAGGCTCAGCCTTGGCTTACACCTGTGTGACCACAGTGGGCAGTGACAAGCTTGATCATCAACATGCAGAGTCCTCTTGTCAATTAGAATTAAGTCGGCTGAGTAGGAGACATCCAGAAAGGACAGAGGAAAACATGGCCAGTGGAAGAGTCAGGAAACATCTCTGGATACATGTGACCAACAAAAGTCAACGTAAGGGAATAGGGCATGGACAACACTCTTCGTCACTGCCAGAAATTATAGTGGTGCTTCTGAAGCCCTGTGCTTGAACAAAAGAGATTAAATGTTGTGTAGAAACTCATGCTGTGATAATAAGAAACCTCTGTTAAAAGTTAACATAATCATAAACTAAGAGTAAGACTATCATTCACACAAGATCAACAGATGACACCATGGAAGTGTTTAATTAGTTTAGACATTAATTCATTTGGTTCTATCAGATTCATATTGATTATGTAAATCTAAGATGAGTGCCTGTCCCATGTTTCACATATTCCCAGAAGAGCTGAAAAAGAATCTATGTCAACCAAAAGTGGAGTTACACAACCCTGTATCCAGACACTACTGAAACTCCCACTTCTTCCCACTGACACTGATTCTGCCAGACTTCCTAGACTGTGTCTTGACCCTACTGTCAATGACTGAAGTTATTTCCTAGCCTCAGCCTCTGTTCCAAGCATTAAAGCCTCCCTAACATTATGCAAGTATGTTACTCTTGTCATCCCTCTTACTACATTTCTTTTGTCTTTCTTCCTTTCCTGGACCTATTTCACAAGTTGGGTCTCTGGATTGCAAGTGATGAAAACCCAATCCAAATGTCTTAAGTAAAAATAAGAATGCATTGGCCTATGCAACTAAAATGTACAGAGTACCTTTCACTTCCAGCTTCAAAAAGACCAGAGGGTCTGCTCCAGGCAGTGGTATACGAGCCAGGTTAACACACTCAAACCCCTGCCTCTCTCCTCAGTTTCCAACTTCATTCCAAGGCCCCATTGGGAACTGCTGTGCCCACATGTTGAGTACTAGACTGTACTGACAACATCATAGTTGAAAAGGAAACTGGGCTCTGGCTCCCTGTGACAGCGTTGTAATCCATATTAATCAGTTCCTTGAATCCAGTATGATTCCAGTCCCAGCATATTTCCAGTTCCTGGAATTTCTATTAAGTAGAAAAAATAGCATGCTGTGACCAGGCATCTCACTTTTTTTCCTCTAACAAATAAAAAGCTTTACGATGCCCTTTCCAAAGGTACATTTCATGAAGCAACAGGAACAAACTGTTAAATTAATGGAAGATCACAAAAAAGTCCTAATAGCCACAGTTATTCAGGTGGGGGACGCAGGTCCCAGACCATTTTGCACCTCCTTAAGCTCCTTGGAATCTAGAAAATGCTCCTTAAATGTACTGTTAACAGTAATAGATGACAGATATGAACTCAAACTGCAGGTTGACAAGTGAGAGATTTGGAGATTTAAATGTTTTTATCATTCCACAAATATTTACTGAATTCCTATAGTGTCAGGCATTGTGCTAAGTGCTGGGTGCACAATAGCATTTGGTTAAATCATATGTGATAAGCTGCTCATGTGGTAAAGGTTTTATTAAAAGAGTCCTAAAATCAGATTACACTCTCCACTCCTATGTGAGATGAACTGGGTGAACTCACTAAATCCTTAGATTCCCGCCGGGGCTATGATACTGCAGTGCCCATTCAGCCACATTCCGGATCCAAGATCTATTGTAAAAACACTCCTCTGAGGCTGAGGCTCAGTTGCACTAACCAAACATCCTTTCCGAAGGGTGACATCTTTGGTTTCAAATCAAGCAAGGTCATCCAGAGGGAAATTTCTTAGGAGGAGATTAATTTGTCAGGCTACAATTTTCAGAAGGACTTGACTCACTGTTTAGATAGTATCTGATGTTACTGTCTTTAGAAAAAAGCATAATATAAATGCCAAACTTCTGATGCGGTTGGTTTTCTATATTCTAGCTCTTTGAATTGCTTTGCCTCGTCTTTTGATTTGCAAGATCTTGCATTCTTGTCACTGACATTTAATCTGTCTACAGATTTGGAGGATGGGGAGGAGGGGGAAGTAGAAGCACATTTTGCCCTAAGACAGCCTGATTGCTCTGAGCCTCAGGATTCCTTCCAGTTGTATGATTTGAATGAGAGTGGAGTAGATACAGGAATTTACATGTGGTTAAAGCATTCTTTCATTACATCTAATTTTCTCGGTGCATGGGGGCAGGGGAGAACAGGTGTATGGGCCAGAGTGCCATCAGTGAGGTTCTAAACTTCAGACCTTTATCCTGTTGGTGGGTACACAAAGTGACAAAGCCCAATGAGAGGTCAATTCCCACCCAAGGAGATGGATCAAAACCAGGAAAGCATTATAAAAAGACAAATACTATATGTTTCCACCTATATGGGGTACTGAGAGTAGTCAGTTCAGAGACAGAAAAATACAATGGTGTCTGTGGAGGCCTGTGGGGAGAGTCAACAGGGGTTATTTAATGGGTACAAGTTTCAGCATTGCAGGATGAAGAGAATTCTAGAGAATGGTTGTATAGAGAAGTTCAAAATTTCCCTCTGGAGGTTAGATACTTGACTCTACTAAAAGAAACTGGCAATAGATTAGTAAAGGAAAAGCCATACCAAATTTATTTGACTCTACTAAAAGAAACTGGCAATAGATTAGTAAAGGAAAAGCCATACCAAATTTATTTGATCATGGTTTTATGTGAGATGAAGCTTTAGATTGAAGACCCAAAGACCCAGGATGAACTATTTTTATGCTTTGGATGGATCAATGAAGCATGGACTGCTGCTTTGAAATGTAATTAGGTAAAAGGGGTATGACCTAGCCAAGCGAGGTGGCACACACCTGTGATCCCAGCAGTGTGGGAGGCTGAGGCAGGAGGATACAAGTTCAAAGCCAGCCTCATAACTTAGTGAGGCCCTAAGCAGCTTAGCAAGACACTATCTCCAAATAAAAAGAATAAAAATTGGGCTGAGGATATTGCTCAGTGGTTCAGCTCCTCTGGGTTAAATCGCCATACCAAAAGAAAAAAGGGTAGCGGCAAGGTATGACCAAATAGTAGCAGACTGAGAGGAAACCTGGCAAGGGCTGTCCAGATTCTTTCTGGCCTCTCTCTGGAGGACACCTTCCTCTGAGGTATAGGGTAGGACCTTTTCTCAAATGGGGTTCTTATGGCCTACAATCACACAATGTAGATCAGAAAATTAATTTGTGGCCAATCAATTTTTTTTAACTTATAGATGGACACAATACCTTTATTTTATTTATTTTTATGTGGTGCTGAGGATCGAACCCAGTGCCTCACACATGCTAGACAGGAGCTCTACCACGGAGTCACAACCCCAGCTCAAGGGCCAATCAACTTACACAGAAAGGCAGGGGAACATTAAAAGAATATTTGGGGGGGTTGGGACTGGCTTTGGGGAGAAGGGGTTCTGGTATCTATGACCTGCCTTGGAGAAGAGTTGTTCTGGCTTCTGTGACTTCCCTTGTAGGAGAATGAAGGATGAGACACAGGTGGGTGGGAAAAGGTCAGAGACAATTTGCTTCTAAGACCTTCACTTTGGGGTATTGTTTGCTGAGTCCCAAACAGTTACACAACAATGTGAAGGTACTTAACACTGTTGAACTGTAGACTTATAACCAGTTAAAGATGGTAAGTTTATGTCATACATATCTTACTGCAATTACAGAATATAAACCAAACTGAGTATGTTAGTAAATCAAAAATGCTTTGGTGCTGACAAAAATGGAAAGCAAAATCCCCCAATCAGAAAGAATAAACGTTGGATCATAGCAGGTTTTCCAGAGAAAGGCCAGTGCTCAGGGCTGTTTTCAAAACTAGGATTTTATTTGCTTTTAGTGAGAATCCATTGTGCAATATCATCTGGGTGTCCTGGTTTAGGGGCACCAGTGATAGTGGCCATATTAGTCAGTAAGCAGTAAACACCTCCCATCTACACTCTAGAGAAGAGGCATCTACATCAGATGGTTTCAACTTCTAGGTCCAACTTAAAAACAGAGCAAAACTTTTCAAATTGTACTTAACATATTATTCCTTTAGACCTCATCAAACTGGATAGGAATCTCAGAAAGGAAAGCACTCATTCCTTCTTTGATTATTGGTCTTCAGGAAGTAAAAAGAGAAGGAAAGGATTAACATTGACATGCCGAAAATATAATCAAAGAAGCTAGGTACAGTGTTACACACCTGTAATTCCAGCTACTTAGGAGGCCAAGCTAGGAGGATTACAAGTTTGAGGCCAGCCTCGGAAATTTACCAAGATCTTGTCTCAAAATAAAATTTTTTAAAAGGGGTTTGGAATGTAGATCAGTGGTAGAGCACTTACCCAGCATGCACAAGGCCCTGGATTCAATCCCTAGTACACAAGGGGAAAAAAATAAAAAATAAAAAATAAGTACTGAGTTTTATATTGTACCATAAAAATTTTACTACTTGTTTAGAAACTCTTTGTAATGTTCGCAATTTTGCCACTTGAAAATAACGGTAACTCCAAATTTAGACCCATAAAACTTTTCAGGCTGTAACCCATTAAACTACCCTCTTCAGAGTGCCAGGAATATGCCCCCCAGAATTCAAGTTCAAAGTTTGCAAAAATCGAAAACAGAACACTGTGCTTTTCCTCAAACTCTCCTTCTCATTAAAGGCAACAGCATCCTCTTCAGCACCCAGTCCTGAACTACTGAAGTAAAAGAAATTCTCCCCAACCCACACCAGCTTGGTTCCCAAAGCCCTTCCTCTGTGCCTCAGGGACACTGCCACATCCATCCTTCCTTTCCACTGTCTCTGCCACTGCTTGAATTTAGCTCTTAACATCAATCTGGTGCTTGGTATGTTCCTAGAGCTTATAAACTGGTTTCCACAAACTTTGAAACAGCCACTGGGATACAGTCTTATGACCCCTCCTACATGCCTTCTATGGCTCCCCAGCATCCACCGCTCAAAGCCCAAACTCAGTCTCAATTTTCTGCTCCAACACAATCTTTCCAAGACTTCCCTCCTAGTGTCCCTAGACTAAGTCTCTTTGGGTACCTGTAATTTGCCATTTCCAACTGCTCACCATTCCCCAAGCATCCTAGGAAATGTTGCACATCCATGCTTTGATCATGCTGTTCCCTCAACCAGGATGCTCTTAGGGTCTCCCCCATCTTTTCTACTCTTTGAAATTCTATCCATTTTTTATAGTTCGTCCCAGGTAGTCGCTCAATGAAACTTACCACAAGCCTTCCCACCGGAATGAATCATTTCTTCCTCACATTCAACTGCTGTTAAATATCTAATACCACGTGCTGAGTACCAAACCTCCAGTCCTGTTTTCAGAAAGCTTACAGTGAGCTATAAGGGGAATATACTGTAGTCTTTGTTATTTTTGCCTACATTTGTTGTTTACATTGTATCTCCCACCAGTGTTTCTTGAGGAAAGTATGACTCCTTAACCTCTTCAACTACCATACATCTAGTAATGGTATTTTGAATTTAGTAGATACTCAAATAAAGGTCAACTGATCAAATGGTAAATGAATAATAAATGGAATTTGTTTTTATATGGCAATTTATTATTACATTTCAGGTTTTAAAAGCAACACTTCAAATATTTTACCTTTGAATTTCGTTTTCAATCAGGAAACTCAAAGTTACTCATTTTTACATGTCTAAAAGCCAGTAGCTTTTCTCTTTTCCAGCAACATCTAAGCAGAAATGGGGAGTAGGATCTTGTTCACTTCAGCTATAAAGCTATAGAATATTTGCCTATAAGAGTTTTCAGCACTGATATAAAAACATTTTATTTAAGGGCATAAAATGACTTCTGAATGAATTGAAAGATTTATCATGCCCCTGGAAAGAAATAATTAAAATCAAAAAGTTATTTTTCTAAAATAAAATTTAATGTTGATTGACTCAACAAAAAAATTCAGTATATTTGCCAAGTTATATTTGAAAATCAAGCCATATATGCACATATTTGAAGTTTTGTTGTTTTTTTATTTTTACAGACTGCGTTTTGATTCATTGCACACAAATGGGGTACATCTTTTTGTCTCTATGGTTGTCCACGATGTAGATTCATACCATTCATGTAATCATACATGTACATAGGGTAATGATGTCTGTCTCATTCCACCATTTTTCATACTGCCCCCCTCATTTCCCTCTATGTAATCTAAAGTTTCTCCATTCTTCTCTCACCCTCCACCCCCATTATATATCATCATCTACTTATCAGGGAAAACATTCAGTCTTTGGTTTCTTAAGCTTGGCTTATTTCACTTATTTCAATTCCATCCATTTACCTGCAAATGCCATAATATTATTCTTTATGACTGAATAATATTCCATTGTGTATATATATACCAGTTTCTTTATCCATTCATCTACTGAAGGGCATCTAGGTTGGTTCCACAATCTAGCTATTGTGAATTGAGCTGCTATAAACATTGATGTGGCTGTGCTCAAATAGTATGCTGATTTTAAATCCTTTGGGTATAAACTAAGGAGTGGGATAACTGGGTCGAAAGGTGGGTCCATTCCAAGTTTTCTGAGAAATCTCCATACTGCTTTCCAGAGTGGTTGCACCAATTTGCAACTCCACCAACAATGTACAAGTGTGCCTTTTTTTCCCCACTTCCACACCAACATCTATTACTGTTTGTGTTCTTGATAACAGCCATTCTAACTGGAGTAAGATGAAATCTTAGAGTTGTTTTAATTTGCATTTCTCTAATTACTAGAGATGTTGAACATTTTTTCAAATATTAATCACCTGTATGTCTTCTTCTGTAAAGTGTCTGCCCAGTTCATTGACTCATTTATTGATTGGGTTCTTTGTATTTTGGGTGTAAAGTTTGTTAAGTTCTTTATAAAATTTGGAGATTAGTGCTCTATCTGAAGTGTGTTTTGTTGCTTTTAAAGGCTAAAATGTAATGATAGAGTGAATTGCTATGTAAAAAACAAAAATGTCACATCTACCTACAAGCAACACTAATGTCTTAACACCAGTGCTAGTAGGCTTATTTGCCAGCTATAGAATATTACATGTAGTCATGCAGTATGTACAGTTCCAAGAATATTGTAGAAAAAAAACTACATTCCTCCTAGTGTTGATTTATATTTTAATTTAGGCTCTAATAGTGCCAGGTTGAGGACCACGACTTTCCACGGGCCTCTGGGGGACATTCACAATCCAAACCACAGCATTTTTAAGTGATCACAATAGGAGTACAAAGAAACAGTAGATGGTTTAAAAAGGATCTAAAATACTTCAAACCCAAGGAGAGCCAGTCCTCAGCAGAGAGTCAGAATTCGGAGAAGACAGGACTCAAGAATTACCAGTGTCTGGGTCCCTGTCCTTTGGGGCTTTTTACTATGAAACTTTTCCTACTCATATTCAGAGCTAATATTTGTTGATTTTTATTATGTTGCAGGAATTATTCTCTGGATATTATTATAAAATATAAAATTTATAATATCTTTAATAATTATTACTTTTAAAAGTAATATTAAGCACTTTCTACATGGCAGGTATTGTGCAAATGGTTTTATATACTTACATTTCACATTTCATCCTTGACATAACCATATGGGTTACCCATTCATTCTTTCATCAAGTATTTGTTTTTTCCTTCATATGCATCTGTATTGTATGAATTGTCTAAAGAAACATTATGTGTCATGTAAACCAACAAAAGAAGACACAGACACATGGAAGTGTCTCCTGTATTCCAGTCCCTGGTCTCTGGAGATACAGCAATGAGTGAAATCAGACAAGGGCCCTGTTCTCAAGAAACTCTAGTAAGAAGACAGACAATCAAAAAAGCAAGCAAGTATACAGAATATCTAATGGTGATAAGTTGAAGAGAAGAAAAAGGAAGGAGAGCAAGGAGGACAGATAAAGATATGGTGCAGGGCATGGCTAAAGGGAATTTTCACATGAGGTGATTGAAAGTCTCTCTGAAGGGACATTTTAGCAGAGATATGAGAGAGGTGAGGAAAGAATTGTTTCAAGTAGAGGTAAAAGAGATAAGTGACACTCCTAGCAGAAAGGAAGGAAGATTAAGAAAGGAGGCAACATATCCACCAAATATGTTCTACATTTCACTGTCCCCTTTCAGTTAAGCAGTATAAAGACAACCTGGAAAAATGATTATGATATGGAAATTTGGGGTCCTTAATGTTTTTATTTTCAGAATTCCATGCCTTTTATTACAAAATTAACAATGCTTTTAAACCACTCAAAAGAGAAGCATGTTAAGAAGGTTAAGTGTCCTAATGGTTTAGAGGTAAGGTATTACCCAAAAACTCATGTGTGAGACAATGTAATAAGATTCAGAGGTGAAATGATTGGGTTTTGAGAGCATTGACCTAATCAGTGCATTAACTGGGGGATTAACTGGATGGTAACTGTAGTAAGGGAGGGTGTGGCTGGGGGAGGTGAACCACTGGGGGTATGCTTTTGGGGTTCATATTTTGTCCCTTGTGAGTAGAGCTCTGTCTCTGCTTCCTGGTGACCAAGTCCTCAGCTGCTTTCCTCTTCCACCATGATGTGCTGCCTCACCTTGGATCCAGAGCAATGGAGCTGGCCATGGACTGAGACCTCTGAAACTATCAGCCAAAAAAACTTTTCCTCCTCTAAAATTGTTCTTGTCAAGTCTTTTGGTCACAGTGGCAAAAAAGCTGACTAAAACAGTCCATCAATCCAACTTTCCAGAGGTTACCATAAGTAATAAATGTGTGTCCTTCCAAATATTTTGCTGTACTAGCATATTGTTATGTAGAAATTAGGAGAGTAATTTTGTAATATCTACTAAAATTAACTGTAAATACCAGTCACCAAACCAATACCCCCAGCTTTTTGGTTTTTTAAAATATTTTTTAGCTGTAGATGTACTCAACATCTTTATTTTTATGTGGTGCTGAGGATTGAATCCAGTGCCTCACACATTTGAAGCAAGCGCTCTACCACTGAGCTACAACCCCAGCCCAACACCCCTAGTTTCAGATAACAAAATATAAGTGGAAATGGCACATAGACTTCCAGCTGAGGCAGTAAAAACTCGACACACAGTTCTCTAATTTCTCTCTTACCCAGTTCTGAAATGGTAGAGCCCTCATCAGCTTTCCTGAGGGTACAAACAGAGCCTTCTCCTCCCTAATCCCTGGGTTGTATTGTGAGAAATAAACTATTAGGTTAAATTTCTGACACTCGAGGATTACCTGTTAGTGTAGCACAACTGAATTCATCCTGAGAGAGAAACTAATTTAGAAAATTAAAACTTACAGTTTTCCTGGCTTCTAAGTGAAAGAACTAGATTCAAATTCAACTTAGAGTATAGAGTTTCCTTTCTTTTATATTGTTTTAGAAAAAAATATACATATATTTGATCTTAATAAAGAATCTGGCAAGACAGGTATCACTAGTCTCATTTCTACAGAGGAAGAAACTGGAATTCAATGTTGGGGAGAATAATCAGTGCTGGGTAGTATACTTGATTTCAATTTATATGTTTTGGGGATAAAATATTAAGTCAAAACTTTATCTCACTTAAAATATTTCTACACCACTTTAAAAATTTTGTGTGTTAGACCAACCACCAAAACATTCCCACCTCCCATGGCAACGTAGAGATGCCTCTCTATGTACAAAGGGGTGACACCCCAATAAGCCCATCATGGGTTGAAAATATCATAACTCACAAATGCATTTAATAAGTCTGACCTACTGAACATCATAGCTGAGCAATAGAGTACACAGCGGGGTAGCAGTTGTTTACTTTCATGTGATCTCAGGGTCCCCTGGGAGTTGTGGCTTGCTGCTGCTGCCCACCATCTCTAGAGACTATCATATCACATATCACCAAACCAACAAAAGATCAAAATCTAAAATTCCAAGTTTGGTTTCTACAGAAGGCATATTGCTTTTGCACCATCACATAGTCAAAGAATCTTAACTGGAACTATCATAAGTGGAGGACAGTCTGTAGGGCACTGGAAACACACAGCAGCAACACACCCAGCACGACTCAAGGACACTTTCCAGCTGTGTCCACCAGTCCATTCTCCAGGAAGTACAAGATAGTAAAGGCTATTTGCATAGAGAATTCCAAATAAAGGTTACCAGTTATATAGAAAAAAGGCAAGATGATCACTGACATCCCTGTATGAATGGAAAGCAATAATCAGAAAAGGTACTGTCATCAGGACTAGGATCCTAGAGTACTTTCACTGGAACATCAGGGAGTAGGAGAGCAGCCTCTCTGTGATCAACCTCTAGCAGAGCAGACGGAGCTGATAGAGGTCGCTTGCTAATTGCTCAGTCTGGTTATTTTACCTCACACTAGTAATTTGTGATTGCCTCACTGTTCTATGGATTGCTGGACTCAAGCTTTAGTTTGTATCAGAATCGACTGGAAGCCTGCTAAAGCAGACTTCTGGACCCATCTCAAAGACAAATTCAGCAATTCTGTGGTAGAACTGAGCTCGTTTGGTGAGAAATTTCATTTCTAGCAAATTCCTGGGGTGAGGCTTGAGGAGACCAAAGTTTCAACACTATGCCTTAGGGATTCTGGAGAGGACCGAGAAGATAGAGAAGAAATAATCATAAAAGAACTCATAGAGGAAAAAAGTTTGTTTGTTTTTTCCTGAGCTGATGAAAAAAATCAGTACTATTATTAAAAAGTACCCTGATAAACAAAATATATTGAAAGAAAATATATATCTAGAGTATGTCCTGGTGAGACTTGTGGATTTCAAAAAAACAAAGACAACTCTAACAAATGAAAAGACAAAATAAATATATTACACTAGAAAAACATAAGATATGGTATAATCTCTAAAGAAACAAAAGATTGTGGCCCTGGAATTAAAGATAGAAACAAATTATCTTTCAAATGTGAATGTTCAAGAACTTAAAAAATCTATTCTTCATTCTTATTAAAAAAATGTTATTTAAGGGTATCTACCAGCAAAATGGTTCAAAGTCACCAAAAAGTTGAAAGGAAAAAAAATGGTATTTGGAGATGGCAGGGCGCCATGAGGCCAGTGGGAAAAACTTAACACTAAATAATTGATAATATCATTACAATTTTAGGACAAGAAGGGATTCCCCCAAAAAGGTACAATATTTTTTTAAATGCAAACTAAAATTCCAGATAATAAAATCTCTACTTCTCGTTTGTACAGCAGAAATACAAGTATCAAGAAAAATGTCAGGAAGTTTCTTCAATAAAACAGTCCCAAGCTATTTTTACAGACAAGATTAAATTAACAAAACTTCTGGGTGATCAAAAAAGATAAATACGTTCAAAATTTATAAATTTACTTGCAGTACTATTATAGTTATTATACAGTTGAACTTGATTTTCTTTTACTTTCAGAAGGAAAATAAACACATCCTAAGAACCCTTTATCTTATGTCTTTATCCTTTATTATTATAATAATAAACATTTTACAGATTGTCTCTCCAGTTCTTCAAAAATACTTTATGGAGAGCCAAAAAATACATCAGATCATTTCAAGAAATAATCCCTTTCTTTAACCATTGACTACAAAAAGAAAACAAAAAGTCACATAAGTTGGCTCCTGTTCCTTTCTATTTCAATCAATTTTATAAGATAATCTCACCTATCAAAAGTGGAAGTCTCAGAGTCAGGAAGCATTGACTCCGCCCTTTCCTCCACCTTCCATCCCTGGAACAGCACCTGCCCACATTCGGTTGGCTCCCAGGCTCTTCTGTTCACATTGTACTCCAGCGTTTAGGTGCTTATTTCTTCTCCCTGAATTGACCTCTGCCTTTGATCTTAAACTTCTATAAGTCATTGCTCACACAAAGCTAGATTCTTAAAATCCCACCTTGAGGATAGCTGGATTTCCCCTGCCCTGCTCCGACAAGGGCATCTGTTGCCCCAGAATAAAATCCAAATGCTCCATAATCATCAAGGCCCCATAAATAGGCTTGGTGTCTCCTTTCTCAATTTCCCATGTCCCTCTCCTACTTGTCTCTAGCCACACTCCTACCACTACCTAAACACACACTGTAATTTTTCACCTTTATTTAGACTTTTTCTCAATACAGGATACCATTTTCTTCACCTGATTGTTTTCAAATTTTCTTCTCCATGAATTGTTGACTCCTCCCATGTACAAAACGTAACCTTTTTCACATTTATGTACTGTGCTACTTCATTTTCATGGTTGCTACATTTCTCATCAAAAACTGTCCTGCAGGAGACTTATTTATGCACCTAAGTAAAGAGATTGTACCTTACGATTATTGGACCGTGGTCAACAAATTTTTGCTGAATTGAACTCAAAAGAGCCAAGCTGGAGAGAAAAATGAAGGGTTGGGGAAGGGATATTCTATTAAAACAAAAGGCTATTATTCTAAATTTGAAAAATTCTAAATAATTTCTACTACAAGGAGTCTATCCAGTTGCTCCTGATTAGGCTAAAGAAAAATGACTCCCTAAGCAAAAAGATCAGTGACAGGAACAATTCTATCCTTGTGACCACTTTTATTTCAAAATATTTGTTCTTGGGACTCTTCCAAGAAAAAACTAAAGGACTGACTAGAACTCAGTCACGTTGTCCACATGCTGTCCAGTTAGTAGCTATTCACAAGCCATTCACCACAGGGAGCCTCCCTGTGACCTACAAGCTGGGGGGACAAGGGAGAGCTGAGGTCACCAGGGGATGATTCTGACAGTGTCTCACCACCTCTATTCCAAGAATATTATGCAGGAAATTGATTCTATTAATTAGCATCCCTCTCTGCCAACACCCACTGTGAACCACCCCAGTGTATTACAGATGACACCCACACCAGCCAGGGATAAGAAATATCCTGTGTTCTATCATGAGTGAATGGCTACATGACAGAGTGGGGATGCATTTAGATCCTGACCATACTTCTCACTAACTTGAGAAAATTACTTAACCTGTCTGTGCGTCAGTTTCCTCACCTCTTAACATAGATAATAATTGTATCCACCATGCCTTTCTCCACTATTGTATCATTCAAAACACACACACACACACACACACACACACACACAAAATGTACATGTAAAGAATGGTAATTACTGGCCAGAGTAAACACTCAACAAAAACTAGTTTTCATTGTTCTCATTATCATTCTAATTACTACAAAGGCATAAAAAAGAGGCCACAGTTAAAAACAGCAATTTAATTCATATTTTCATTAGGAACAACTGTATACATAATCATGAAGATTCAAAAAGTAGTAATAAGGGGCTGAGGATATAGCTCAGGTGGTAGAGTACTTGCCTCACAAGCACAAGGCCCCAGGTTCAATTCCCAGCAATGAAAAAAAAAAAGTAGTAATAAAATCCAGATCTGTACTCAAATTCATCTGACAAACATTCCAAAGACCTTTATTCATGAAACAATACATGTGTTTTCATCTTACCCTCAAGGAGTGTTATTAAAATTTAATTGATCTAGCATTTCTACCCTTTCTTCATCAAACAACTGTTGGCATGGCACATTCTCCTCCTTCTACTACTAGTATTAGGGAAAAGTGAACAGATGAAAAGGGAAGTTAGAGGCTCACAACCCATGGTCATTTGGGGCAAAAGGTGAACACCCCAAACCAGAAAAATACCAGATAAGCTGCCACTTGGCCATCCCTTTCTTACTAATTATTCATTGATTTTAATGAATAAAATGAAGGTGTGTTTGAAATTATACATTTTTCCACAACACAGAATAAGGAGAGGCAATTTGAATTTGGAATAGGTGAATTTCTACAACGCTTGAGATTTTATCTCTATGCCCAAATGGTAAAATAATCAGCAGATTCCACAAAATAAAACTACAAGTCATTTGATTTCTAGCAAAAAAAAAAATTATTGGCTTTATAGTGGTATTGGAAAGTTTTAGAATAAATTTTATTAGCCTGAAAAAGATAGTAAATGAGCACCCCAGCTGTTATTCCATGAAGTAAAGCAATGTGATTGTCGTTCTTGAGGTTTTTCCTATTCTATGTTATACATATGGATACTCTGAAATGCCAACTAGTCCTTCCCCAAATTCAACTTTTAAAATACATTAACTTTACAGAGTTGGACTTGAGGGGAAGGTGGCAGTGTTCCTAAAGGAACAAGGTATACTAATATATTTTAATGACAGGCTTTGCATGTTTGACTCCCAGAACTATTATTTTTCCATTTCTGGAATTACTATCAGAAATGCATCTTCTTAAAATTTCTTTAAAAATAAAGAAAATGCCTGTTGTTTCTCTCAGTGTTCACATTCATATTGTGGCCTCTATGGTGAGACCAACAATAATTAATTTGTCTGGGGCCCTACAATAATTTGGCATGGTGGTAAGATCCACATACTGTGGGTTAGAGATGAACGCACAGTCAATAGAAAAAGCAATAGAAAGCCAAGAGTCCCATTTTTGATGTACTGTCAGACCTTTGTAGTCTCCACCTGAAAAGGTCTCAGGGATCTGAAGAGGAATGGAAGCTGTATTCAATAATTTCCTTCTTACTCTAGTGAGCATTTGCTGCATGTTGCACAACATAGATTTTCTTCATGCCTCCTCTGTTGGGAAAGAGTCTCCTGTATTCAATATTTCAGCTCCCACTCAGCTGCAAAAGAATAGCCATTGGACCTGGAAACATTGCCTTACCAAGGGATAGAGTCCTCAGAGCTTATGTGGAGCTCCTTGCCTTGTGTGGACTGACTTTCCCCAATTTGCCCTCAATGTGCACTCCTTTGTTCTACTTAAGTGTGTGTGTCCTATGGCTCCTGTCCCCACTGGTATATCTATCCCCTTCATTCTGCAGCATAAGAGGGGTGCCAGCAAGCCAATGGCCCTGTTCAGCTGCCAAGACTGACCTACTGGTCATGGTGGACCAACGCCCACTACTAACGCTAATCTTGTCCTGACTCCTCTATGCATTGTTTTTCTTGGCAACTCCAATACCAGGGTTCAGTGGGCAGAAGTCTTGGACTTTTAGTCCTGGTGACAGGCAACAGATGCCATTTGCTCCACACTGTTTCCACATGCACCTCACTGACTTAGAAAAAGTCAGATCCTAAGGTTTCGAGCATGGTAAACATTAAGTAGTTAAAAACAATAGGAACTCAAAGTTCATTCATTTGTTACCTAACTTTCTAATGTCTAACAATATGAAACTGAGCAGTTTATTTATGCTTGTGTGGGCGCTTTAATTTTTCCCAGCGGAAGATATTAGGAAAGGTTGTGAGAGCTAATAAAAGCATGATACTCTCTTAAGAATGTTTATAAACCATCACTCTATAAACACAAAAATTATCATGTAGGACTCTACTTGGTACATTGCACAAAACAATAAAAAATATTCTGAAGTGGTGCCAATTTAATATCTGAATATTTTCTTAAAAATAAGCAACTCACAACTGTAATGGTGGCCAAAGGATTTTGTTATTGTGAATTAGTCAGTGAACACTTCAGAACAATCTGAGATCACAATGTTCATCACAGAAGACCTTCTACTCTCTCCTCTGTTCCCAGATACAAGACATGTATGTGGAGGTGTTCAGTGCCACAACACAATACTATCAGCACATGAAACAGTCTGAGATTTCTTAATTTTGCTAAAATGTGATCATCATTTACAAAAAGATGAGGAAGAAAACACAATATTTGGTTTTGGCATAGCTGGTCTTGTTAAAGAGCAAAGCTACCCTGTATTAGAACTTTATGTT
>JAJEJO010051570.1:100118-148683 GCA_020662805.1 Glaucomys volans
TTCTAGAAGGATCCTCAGAAGTCTTGAAGCTCAAATGTTAATTTTACATAGAAACACAGTCACTCAGGAAAGCTGGTAAGAAGAAAGCCAAGACTAGAGCCTGTCTCCATGCTGTTCCCTGACCTTTCCCCAATGACTGTTTCATGTCCATCAACACCAAAGGAAATGAAGAGTGGCTCTCACAAACCAGCAGACATACATCTGCCCTTGTCTGTCCACACCTGTTCAGGTTCTCTGATGCATGCACTCTCCCCCAGGCCCAGAAGTCCGAATACTGTGGAGTCAATATTTTCACATGCCAAAGGTTATTTATCCTCCTCCTTCCTTCTCAGCTGTTCACACCAGGATGCATCTTTTCCCCACAGGACGAAGCTCAGCAGCACAGTGAGTTGATTGGAGAATTCCAAGTAGATTATTAGATATCACCAAGTACTTGTCAGAGACTTGAATTTTCCAGGACTTGAATTTTCCATCTGCCCTCTGACTGTACTCATGGTGGTCCTCCACACAACTCAGTCATGATTCTTTTTGGGAACTAAGTTATTATAAAAATAGAAGCCTTGTAATAACTTTGAGGATGTAGAAATATTACCTGGGAGTTTGATCATTGAGATATTTACAAAAAAAGCAGACTCTAACCTTAAAAGCAAAATTCACACCTAAAAGGAATAGATATTAAGACCAAGTTCTTTCTAGGTGCATTTTTAAATTCTTACAGAAATGTGCCCTAGGGCACTCATGCCAAATTCAATACAGCATTTAGAACTTTTTCCAGTGTCTTTCAAAAGGTCACTCAAGGTCAGTTGAAAATTACACATTCAATTCTGGCTTGTTTCTGTGGTTTTCCCTCTCCCTCCCCTTCTCTGACTTCTCTTCCCCTGCCTCTACTGGCCTGATAACCTCAAGACTATAAAAATAATTAGTGATTATAAATACCTAGTAAAGGCAGCTTTTCAATGAAGAAAATTACCTTTGAACAGATAGCTACATTTGGGTTGATAGCAAATTAACTTGGGTTGCAAGGAACTATAGTTAGGTACTTTCAGATCTTTTATAACTACTTTGGGTGTATAAATACTATGTAAATTTAAAAAATAGGTTAACAAAAAAGTTACTCATAATCCCAAAACTTAGATATATATCAATACTGTTTTTCTTATGTAGATATTACTCATATTGTTTTAAAACCTACCTTTTAAATCTAACATATCATGTATGTTTTTCTGTCATTATTCTTCCATAGCCTTTTTTAATACTTTATTATATCTCATTCCATCATATCTGTATATAACCAAGCTCACATTTCATTATCAGGAACAACACTGAATTTAATATCCTTACATCTTTGTCAATTTTTCCTTAGGAAAAAATAATGGAAGAACAATGGTTGGGTCAACGATGATGCCAACTCTCAATGCCTTTCATGCACATTGCCAAGTTACTACCCAGAAGATGAACCAACACATGATCTACCCAACCTTCACAAAGGTCCATGTACCTGAAAACTCACTTTAAAATTACAACTGATATGGAGTCAATTATGGAAAAATTTCAAAGGCCCTTAGAAGTATATTTCCATTCAGGTATTATCAACATTTTATTAATAGCTACTTAATGAGAAAGAATATTTTAGGCTATTCTTTCACCCAATTAGATGATAAAAGGATAGCAAGAAAATTGTGGATTCAAACTGCAAGTTTCCCCTGGATCTCCTGGATGCTGACCTGCCCTACAGATTTTGGGCTTGCCAACTCTCACAACTATGAACCAGTTCCTTTTGAAAAATTATAGATATAAAATTATAAATATATAAAATTATAAACACATAAATATATAACATAAAATATATAAAAAATAAAAATATATATAAAAATATTTTTTAATTAAGAAAAATGGACAGTCTGAAACTTGATTTAAAGGAACTCTCCTTCTAAATTTAAATTATCTTCTACACAAGCAAATTTCAAATTATAATGGGCTTAAAAATCACTTAGGGATCTTGGATCTTGGTAGATTCTTCCATACATCTAGGATCTGACATTTTTACTTTCTAACAAGTTCAGGGTGAGGAGCAATGCTGATCCACAGGCAACACTTTGAACAGCAAGATCCCATATTACTTTCAGTGGCTGACAAACCACAGTAGGGTCTTTCTCAAATCACCCATGTATCCAGGAACCCTCATTTCAACTCAAGAACCTAGTTTCAGAAATAAGGAATCTAAAATTTTATTTTCAATACCATCACATCAATTTTTACAAAACTGGCTACTTATGTAATATGCCACAAAGACTAGTGTTCCTCAGCTGGTTTTCTATTAAAAATAATAACATACAAATCAAGGACAGATTTTCTTCTGCTTTTTAAGTTTATCCTTTTTAAAGATTTCTATTGCCATGGTATATCACAGGAAAGTATAAATGAATATTATTGTGTGAGTGTGTGTGTGTGTGTGTGTGTGTGTGTGTGTGTTTATATAGAAGGGACTTGAGCTGTCACATTCTCCCCCTTGATGGTACTCCTTGCCAATTGCCTAAGCTTAAGAAATTCTGAACACAAGTACTCCCAGAATTCCACTCCACCAACCTGGCTCACGGCTTTATCAACCTGGGAGAGGCGACTGCTCCTAGTGTGCCCTTCCATCTCTATAGTGCCAATTGCAGGCTGAATGTTTGGGCTCCACCAATAAACAGAAGCAGATGGGTCCTAAAGATCTAAAGTAAATGAATGTTCTTTTGCCAACAACAAAAATAAACACACAAGTTGAATATTCCGAATTTTAAGATTTGTACTTTTAAGAAAATGCTGGCTTAAGCAATCAGCAATCTAAATTCATCAGTGATACTTGCTGAAAACTGTATTCAAATGCTAATAATCACATTCATAAATAGAAGCCACTTTAACCAAATATTTTTCAACATTCTAGATAGCAAATCAAACTAAGAAGAATGAAACGACAGAGAAATGGCTCAGGCAGCATATGTCAAATCCCTCTTCAACTGTGTGGATAGCCTAGTTTGTTGGTGCAGAACACTAGAGAAAGGCCTTGTAAAGACAGCTGATGAGAACTTATTTTTGTTCCTTAATGGTTTTTGTTGAATGAAATCATACACTGGTGATACCAAATCACCCAACAAGCTTCTTTATTAATCACTTATCAATGACCCAAAAAGGTTGTTTGGAGGAAAAAGACATAAGCAAAGTCCTCCAGAAAGGTGTCTAAGCAGGTCAGTCCTGGCAGTTTCACTCCAGAAACAAGAGTGTTACAGAGTCAAGACTGTTCCAGAAAGATTTAATCAGCTGCTCAGAGGGACAAGCTAATAATGGGTAAAATATTAACCTTGTTATTTAATAATGAGACACTAAAAATCAGACAACCATTAGGGTGGCTATTATTTTTGAAAAGTGGAAAATAAAACGTGTGAGGAAGGAAGTGAAAAAACTAATTCTTATGTTTTGCTGGTAGGAAGGTAAAATGATACAGCTGCTAAAACAGTAGGGCAATTCCTCACTAAGTTCTATATTTAACTACCATATGATCCAGCAATTCCACTTCTGGATATACAAATGAAAGAACTGAAAGCAGGGACTCAGACATTTGCACATCAATGTTCACAGCAGCATTATTCACAGAAGCCCAAACTGGAAGCAACCCAAGTTGTCTAACAGACGACTGAATAAACAAAGTGTAGTATATATACACACACAATGAATTGTTATTGAGTCTTTAAAGGAAATGACATTTTGACACATGCTACAATCTGAATAGGTCTTACAAACATTATGCTAACTAGAGTCAACCAGACATAAAAAGACAAATACTGTACGATTCTACTTTCATGAGGTACCCAAGGGCAAATTTATGGATACAGAGGAAGACTGGGGGCTGAGGATACAGCTCAGTGGTAGAGCACTTACCTAGCATGTGTGATTCAATTGCCAGCACTGCAGAAAAAGTAGAATGGTGGTTAGGGAAGGGAGGCAGGGAATCACTGTTTAATGAGTGCAGTGCTTCTCTCTGACACGATGAAAATATTCTAGAGATAAACTGTGGTCATTCACAATGTGAATTATGTAATGCCACCAAATTATACATGTAAAAATGGTTAAAATGGCAAATTTTGAGACATATTTTCTTGTAATTTTAAAAATAAAAAGAATCAAGCCATTGCATAAAGAGCCTGATTAAAAACTTTCCTTTTTATTTTTTATAAACATGGACAATTATCAAATAAAAAAACTAATAAAAGTAAATCTTAAACAAGCACATGAACTTGCAACCATTTTATTTTCCTGAACTACTGATTATGAAGTATCAGATTCAATAACGCATCAATTTTCAAGGACATCTTACTAGGGACAACCATAGGAAATACTTCCTCCTGGCAGCATATACCTATATTGTATTTATCTAAAGGCCTCGAACCATACTGACCAACATATTAAATAAGGGCACTTGTCTTCCTCTCCACACCATACTGGGAGCATTCCCCCAGTAGTCAGGGGAAAACTGGAACTCAGCCCCAAGCTGTATTACCTATTTCTTGCTTGTTATGAACTAAATGATTGTGTCCCCTTGAATCTGTGTGTGTTGAAAACTTAATGCACAATGTGATGATATTGGGGGAAAATCTTTGGAAAATTAGGTTTAAATGTAGTCTTAGCTTTGGGCCTTATGGTGGAATTAGTGTCCAAATAAGAGAAAGAGACAACAGTGATCTGTCTCGCTCCCTTCCCCTCCCCCTCTCTCTCCTATGTGAGGATTTAGCAAGAAAATAGCTATCTGAGAGCTAGGAAGAGGCTATTACCAGGAACTGAAAGTTCTGGCATCTTGATCATATATTTCTCGGTTTCCAGAGTTGTGAGAATAAATGTCTGTTCTTAAACCTACCCAGTCATTGATATTTTGTTACAGCAGCCCAATCTACAATACTTCTCATTGACCAATTATCCTGATGGCACAAGTAAACTAGTATGTATGTGCCTTTAGAAAATAATCATTTAATGCATAAACTTTGTGTATTTCCATGCAAGTTTTCTACCTCTGAAGTTCAGTGTCTAGACCTTTGTACTAGGGATACTCCCCAAACAAGTGCATGAAAATCACCTTGTAAGGTGAGAAGGGAAAGGTAAAGCTCCTTTGAATGGGTCCCCAAGTCCTCATGTCATGCAACAAGGTCCCAGATCTAATGATTCAAGTGTTAAGGAACTATAAACAATGAAAACCCTTAAAAAAGAAAATGAAAATTGTTTTCAAAACAGTCACATTTCAGGCCAAAAGGAAATTGAAGGAATCGGTGCATTGTTGCCTCCGAAGGGCTCTCCGGGGTCTGCCATCTTTTACCTCTGATACAAAGGTTGCTAACATTTATATCAGAGTTCTCATTCTCCACCCTCTCCCTTGGCCTATAGGATTCACACACATTTTTGTATACCAGATCGACTTTGCCTTTGACAAGAACGTCAATGGCTCTTTGCCCCCTAACCTTTGTTTGGCCACTTCCATCCAAGACCCAGTGTCAAGACCTGATGCTGGCTCAATGGATCATGTCTCCCATAGATCCAAGAGGTAAAGCAGGATAAAACCCCCAAATCCTGAGTGTGCCCCTGGTGGCAGCTGTGGTGGCAATTTGGAGAGACAGAGGTCATCACAAACAAATGCCCAGGAGAGGAGCAGCTGCAGAAGCCACCCCAATCTGACAATCATGCAGAAGACTTGGACCTTTTGCCCTCCCTCACCCATATGCCAGGGACACCCTCTGTCCTACAGTTCCCAAGTGACTCCTGTGCTAATGTGAGCAAAAGATTGGTAGCAGGGAGCTACCTGGCTCTAGTGTGTTCAAGCTCTCCAAGTTCTGATGCAGCAGTGTGTCTGGACTCTACCATTACCATCGAAAATTCTGAGATTAACTGTGGCGCCAGGGAGCCATGGGAATGGAACCAAAGCTGGCGCCTCAGTTGTAAGCATATAGTATTCCTAATTAATCCCACCTGGCTTCACACGATTATCTAAACAGAAGTGCCTTTGGCATTATTTGAATCACAGAATTAGTCTGGCTTCTGCTTGGTAGCTTCAGAGCCCTTTCTTTAAAGCATGCAGCAATACAAGCAATACAATGCTTAAGGAATAATTGGCTTTTTAATAATAATGTGTGCCCTGGACAAGAAAAATATCCTAAGTTAAATGCAATCCAAAATATAATCAATAAGCACTAAAAACTTATTGTAAGTAGTGCCAAATGCAATTTTTGAAACTTTTTTGGAAATCATGATAGTTTAAACATGAATGGAATTCATAGCTTACCAAGTATTTCCACCAACTTTCCAATGTGAAAGGAAAACAATGTCACAGTGACTACAATCTACAAACAGCAGAAGACATAAGCCTGTTTATGCAGACTTTGCAGAAATTTACAATACAGATAAGTCATTCATGGGGAAAAAAAATATTTGGCTTAAGCCAAAGTGTTTTCAGGAGTTACTATGCTACGATAATACCTGTTCTTTATAATCTTTATATTTCAGACTCTGAAGAAAGTGAAATAGGATCTTTCACTTCATTTCTATGCATCAGAGAAGTGCAAGGAAACACTTGCTGTTGTAGACAATCCAATTGCAGTGATGTGTTTGATGGGGGCTTTGCACAATAAGGCAAGCACTCAAAGTTGGAAATGACCACTGATGTTCTTGTCAATCTTGCCAGCAGCTGGTAATCATGACTCACTGAAACGTGAGTGGTTGTTTCCTAGCGGTGGTTTCCTGTTCAAGACCCACCAGAGTTCTGGGTGGCCTGTGGAATATCTGGGATTTATGGCTGGCCTTTCCCATACCAAGGAAAATGCTTCAGATGTTATTGCTGACTGCTTGATTATGGAATGATATTTAACTTAGTCACTCTAAAATCAAATGAGGGATGCTGTGAGATCTAGGTTGCCATCAGTATGACTCTTTCATGGGAAAGAGGAGGAATTTCCAACACATACAACATATTCTTCAGAGTCAGGTCAAGAAAGAAATCAGCCTTTGCCACTTCAAAAAAAAAAGAAGAAACAAGGAGACAGATTTTACCCTGGATAAGCCCACAGACACCTTTTCTGCTGAGGATCCTTCTCTGTTCAGGGTTCTAATATGTTAAATCACTTTGCACTATATTTCTCTAAATTCTGAAGGACAATAAGAATTTCAATGAAAAATTCTACCTTTAAAAAAATCTTTTCCCATTACAAAAATGATTCATATTTGGGGTTGAAGCTATAGCTCAGGGGCAGAGTGCTTGCCTAGCAAACGTGAACCACTGGGTTTGATCGTGAGCACCACATAAAAATAAACAAATGAAATAAAGGCATTCTGTCCATCTACAACCAAAACACAATTTTTCAATGATTCAAATGCATTACTAAGACATCATCCCTTCAATTTTACAAGGGTAAGTAATACCATAAAGTATTCCGCATTATTTACACTTACTGTGATTAAAAGAAAATTTGATTTTATTTGGGAAGAAGAAGAAATAAAGATTCTGACTCTCCCCAGTAAAGAACAGGTACACAAATAAGATAAACAATTACCTTCAGACCAAACTTCAACATCAATTTTAAATGCACTTCTGTTAAGCAAATAATGATGTGTGGTCCCAACCTGTTGGGATGGTATTCATCTGGGTTCAGTATTTTAATGTTCTTAATTTCACCTTTATTTATTCATTCAACATTTGTTGAGCATCTGCAAGCATCTACTACACATCAAGCACTGGTACACATGCTGGGGATTCAGCAGGCAACAAAAAAGGCAAAATCTCTGACTTTATGGAAATTTTAGTACACTATAATTTTAGTTAAAATAAAATACTAGGGATAAATTAATATTCAGATTTATAAGGCAGTCACTCTATATGCACCTACAACTCAGCACAAACACAGAGGACATAGTTGTAATCCTCATTGCTCACCAACTCTCCTTCCTAGGGTTTCAGCCAAGATGGCAACATCTTCAACCACAACATCAAAAATTTAAGCTAATCTTTGTGCTTTTTGTCCTCCTGTGTTCTGTCTTACTCTCTACTGGGCTGAACTGTCATTTTACAATCTCCACCCTTCTCCTCTGGAACACCACCTTCTTCCACAGAGAGCTACCCCCAAGGACTGGCCTGTGGCAGGGACACAGCGGCCACCTCTGACCTGCTCAGTGTTTCTCAAAGTTTTCCTCTCTTGCCCCATTTCATTACATGGCTTCTCTGACTTTCATGTTCTTAAACATGCCAGGAATGCAGAACTACCTTCTTCAGTTACTTCATCTTGATTGCTCAGTGAAAAACAACGAATTGTTTCCTTTTTGTGAGTGGGCCACCTCCCTGTTATTCAGAAGTAGAAACTAATTTCTGAACATTGCAAAACAATTTCTTTTGCTCAAATATTCCTTCTTCCACCCATCTCCTAAAAGGCCTTCTGAAGCACAAATGCCACCCTGGGACATTCTGATCCAAGAAATCAGAATGGGACCCAGACAACTGTATCCATTTTTATTTTTAACAACATGGTCATTTAGATGTGCATCCAAGTTTGAGAACATTGTCCAGAGATCAAATTGGTTAAAATACACTTGGCACAATAACCTATGCACAATTCGACTTTGCACACATGAATCTAACCACTCAGTTTCTTCATCTTCTCTGGATAGATCACCTTCTACCCACATATTCAATCTAAACAGTTGTATTTGTGGCTGCACTTGGTGGCATCATTCAAGATCTCCTCACCACCAATCCTTTTATATTCCTAAGTAAGCTGAGGCACTGCTTCCTATTTGGCTCTCTTCATACTTTATTTCTAATTTATCTATATTAGATTCTAGCCAACATTAAGTGTCTAGCCTTGTCTAGACTAGGCTTTTTAGATCTTTAAAAATAATCAATGAGACAAACAATAATCTGAAAAACAATAGGTTTACAACAATAGGCAAACAATAACCTAGAAAACAATAACCTATCAAAGTGTTAGTCTGCTGCCCCTAAAATGTCCATTCAAAAGAACTAAGCAGAATACTCTGGGTGTGGGCCTGGCCTGGCCTGACCTGATGGGCATGAACACTAGTGGTCCATCAGCTTCCTAGGAAACGGCAGTGTGAGAGGAAGAAGGTAGAGGAGAGGGCAACCCAACCAAGGAGGGTTAGACAGTCCCTATCTACTACCATCAACCTCAGAACCAAAAGCACAAAACAGCCAGCATATCAGCAGGAGCAGGAAAGAAGGAAGATGGCAGGACAACTACCAGCTTGTAGCAGATCATGGTACCAGGTGTACAAAACCAGAACATGCTGCAAATACGGACCGACCATGTTTATTAAACTCTATGTCAATTCCTTTATTATCCTTTTATGCTACTGAAGAATAAGCAAGCTCAAAACAGGCACTGAAAAGGTCTGGTGTCCTAGACTTCTTCATTGGGGATTAATAGGAAAAGCCACCTTTAACAAAGTGGCCAATCTGCCAGACCTCCAACTGAGGACTATCAGTGGAAAGGTTTATGGAGCAACAATCCATAAATACTTAAAGCAGAACCTTTATGTCATTACTTGCTTTCAACTAAACCTCCACTAAATGATCAAGAAAACAGAATATGCTACTGAAATAATGTTTGAGTCCTTCCATATTTTAACTTGTACATAGCCAGGCAGGTTGTTCCTTCTTAAAAGCATCCTGAGCATCAAACCAAGTAGGAAACAAGCCACTGACTGGTATGGGAACAGGGAAGAAGGATGGTGTCATTTCTGTCCCATCTATGACTGAAGGATATGGTTGGCACCTGGCAAGCACGTTCCAGTCTCAGGGTGAGTCATCACATCTTTCATTCAGCAGCTGCTCAGAGGCTGACGAGTAGGAATTCCTCCAGAGCGATCCCTGGAAATAGCTTATCACAGTGAAGGAGTGCTATAGCTATGTCTGCCCAGATTTAGCTAAAGAATTTAACAAGTATGATACAGATGGGCCAAGTGGATTAAACAGTATACTGGGATCAAGACAATCTCAAAGAAAGAATTTTCCATTGACGTTGGTTATGAGAGGTCACTGGGACCTGAAGTGTTTTTTTCATCCAAAATTTGCTAATCCTGACTTCACAACCTACCAAAGAAGTAGTAGATGAAGTAATTCAGAATTATCTTGGTGATATCAGAGTTTTCACCACAAGAATTCTGACTCCCACTAAACTAAATATGTAGGAACCCTGAACATTACTTTTATATAAATTTTGAAAAGTGGCCTCATAGGCAACAATATAAATGTATTTAATGTCATTGAACTGTATACAAATGGTAAAAAAAATAAAAGTAAACTTTACTTATTTTTTGTTACCTCTTACAAATATACCTTTTTTTAAAAAAAAAAAAAGTGGCCTCATGACACTTGGCATCCTCATTCATAGGACAAGAGATGAGAGTAATTATTATTCACTACCATTCCCCACTCCCATCCTCCACTGCCAAAAAAAAGGTTTGGGTTTTTTTCTAAGTGCTTTTAGAACTAAGAAACTAGTATCTTTGATGAAGTCTACACATATCCTTGGTTTTTTTGTTTTTTGTTTTTTATTTTTATGAAGACAAGTTTGTTGAGTTAGTTTTAAAAAAATCAGTATGCACAACATATAGGTATTCCCATACTGGATTCAACATACTGAGATTTCTTCCTAGTTCACAAGTATAGAAAGTGTCACTAACCCAAATTGTGAGGGGTGGACACAGGACAATGAAGTGTGAGCAAACCCTCGACTGCTTCTGAAGATGATGATGTTGACCTCTCTTACATCTACCCTGTGGCAGAAATAACTAGAAGCTCTGACACCAAATCAAATCTCTATTAGCTGACTCCTTTTGGTTTTAAGGGAACTTCTCCCTCTAAGCTCTTGTTTATTTCCTTTTAAAAATTCATTTTAATTGAGAGGTAGTAATTGTACATTTTTATCAGACAACAGTGTGAACAGGGATATATGTATACAATGTGTAATGATCAGGTCATAGTAATTTCCATATCCATAATTTCAGATATGTGTCTTATTGGAAATATTCAAAAACATCTCTATCAGCTATCTCAAAATATTCAATTAATTGTTGTCAACCACAATTAATTACTGTGCTATTTCCTTTCTACTCTTCAGTGGTAATATTAAACACCAAGTTGGTACAATTTATAGGCAACTACTTTTCATAACTCTGAAAAGACCATTTGTATTGTTCCATTGTTGCAGTAATATGAAATTTATGATTTTTACAAAAAGATGCATGCAGATTTGGGTGGAACTTCCATGAAAATATCAGTTCCCAGGACAACCTATTATTTCTATTTTTTCTAAGAAAAAGGTGGAAACATTAAAAGAATTCAAATGTTAAAGGGCTTCATGCTATGTCTCAGCTTATTAAATTTAGAGTTGCATTGCACGCAACCTTTATACACGCTATCCTCTAATTGTTTTTGGTAAGAATGGAAGTGCTGCTGAGTGGCACCCTTTAATGAGTTTTGATGCTCTCATCAGTTCTCACCTTCTTACCCATTCTCCTGACTCCATCAAGCCAACCATAGCATGACTGAGCAGCAGTCTATGCCCAGAAATTTACAGGGCAATAGGAAGACCCACAGTGGATGGAAGTCATCATTCCACTTTACAGCAATACCGTCATCAATACTGTGTTTTTAATACTGAAAAGATTAAGAAGTCCAGTAGGTGACACAATCAGTAGCTTGTTTCCATCTAGCAAGCAAGAATTGACTTAGCATGTGTGGTGTGTTCAGCACTGTGCTAAAGGGATATAAACCTAAAACATAGCCGCTATTCAAGAAGTTTGCAACACAGTTGAACAAACAAGATATAGAAACTTTTAGGCAAAAAGAAACAGGCATCCAGAAGGCCAAGGTGTGGTGTCCCTGACTTTGCTTAAGAGAGGCTACACACCATTTCAACCTTGTCTGCTCCTGATATTGGCTACACTGACTCCAGGTTCCCTTTGATTCTAATGTTTAAGTAACCAAAGAGAGACTTTTTTCTTCCTCCTAATCCTAAGCATATTGTTCCTCTACTGATGCTCCAAATACCTGAGAAGTCATCTTCTCCATCTGTAACTCCATTATACTACAATACAACACAAAACTGCCTTGTAACCTGGAGCAGTAGTCTATGTCCAGAAATTTCTGGATGAAGGCCCTGGCAGGATCCAGGAGAATTAAGCTAGAGGCCATTTGAACACATCATTTCATGCTCTATGCAAATCCTTCCTACTACTGGATGTTGACCTTCAGGCGGGCCTTAAACCCAGTTGATGTACCTTGACTCTTCTTCCCTTCAGATTTTTCCTCAGTCCTCAATGCAAAGGACCCCATCCTCACAATCTTTCCCCCAAAAAATGTCCACTTTTGATTGATAAAAGAGGCCAACATTAGAATCCCCAGTGCAACACAAAAAAATTCAGAATCTGACACAAAACTGTCCAATCCAACCAACTTTATCCTCTTTTACTAGCTATCGTAAGTTGACAGTGTCCTCAAAAAAGATACGACCAAGCCCTAACCCATAACCCCTAGAACCTGTGAATATGATCCTACCTGGAAATAGGGTCTTTACAGATGCAATTAAGGATTTCTGGGTATGATCATCCAGGATTTAGAGTGGGCTCTAAATGACCAGTGTCCTTGTAAGAGAATGGAAAGAAGGATTTAATACATAGTAACACCAGGGAGATGGGCATGGGAAGACAAATTGAGTGATGCCTCTACAAGCCAAGGAACACCAAAGATTGCAGACAACCCCCAAAGCTAAGGAGAACACAAAGAATGTTTTTCCCCTTAGAGCCTACAGACGAAATTGGATCTGCCAACACCTTGATTGCAGGACTTCTACCTTCCACGATTGTTGTTTTAAGCCACCACATTTATAGTGATTTTTCACAGTAGCCTTTGGAAACAAATATACTAATAGCCTCATATTGTCCCTGAAACATACCATCCTCTCTTCAACCCCCATCACTTTGCTTAATTATTTCACCACACAGACTGACACATCACTCACATTTTCTCTTACCTTCTCAGCCTGCAGAACGTCTCTCAGATCCCAATTATTCCAAGCAAGTTTCCACAACTGATCCAAATCACTAATGCTCTTAACTGTTTATCTTTATATGCTTAATAAACTTTCTTCTCCTACTGAAGGTTCCATATTTCCTTAAATCAAAAGTTCTACAAATATGGTCTTATACTATACCTACCTAACCTTAAACTGGTAAGAACCATACAAAGACATCTTTATTACTGTATTTCATTGGGTAAGCCAAGAAAATGGGCTTCACAGGCTGGTAGGTAACAGCTGCAGCCTATTGATATCAATAATCAAATATCAGCAATGTTAGATCAGACTCACTCCCCAAATTTTATGAGAGTCCTTATTTAGAATGGAATGAACAATATCCCACCTCATTCCCCTGAGGTGCTGCTCAAATTTCAAATTCCACTATAAAAGCTGTTACTGTCACCTGTGAAATAAAAGAGGAGTCACAGAAGGTTCCCACAGCAAGACTACACAAACCATATAAATAATTAGTGATAATGAAGATCACTGGTGTATTTAGGTAGCAGTCTGAAGCTGCTGCAGCTGGGATAAGAATTAAAAGGAAGACTAACAGTGAAATAAAATGAAAATAACCAAGAAAAGTGTTTAAATCTTCCTTTCTAATGCAAGCATAAATAAAATCCTTTCTCAGAGTGGAATAGCCTTGAACAGATGTTTTCAAATTATACTTCCTTTTCTTCATGCCAACCAATGGCTTGAGATAAACTGTTATTTCCATACTTTCTTATTTTCAGGACCCTCAAGTATGAATCCATGACTCAAATCCTTGTAAAACTTCAGTGACCTGAGGTCTCCCAGGGAAAAGCTGACCTTGCTACAGAGCGGGACATAAAATGGAGTCAGACACCCCACCAGGATAGGAGCCACAACAGATGCTTCTCCCTATGGCCCTTTTTGTTAACAGAACAAGAGTTGTCTAGTGACTCAGTGGGTGTGACTGGGAGGACACTGAAGAAAACACATGGAGACAAACTCTACAAGGAAATTTCCCTTCCTGAGTCAATCTTGGAGCAGGACATTGCCTGCCTCTTGTAATGGAGTGGAATCTATGTGGTCGACAAAATCTCCTAATATTCTCCAAACCAACAAGTCACTACTTCCCATAAATTATCCTGGAATCCCATACTGTGGACATGAGGTGCTGGTGAGGGGAACTAGTGATACTCTTTCTCTTACCAACAAGGTCAGCTAAGCAAAGATTTCACATAGAAATGCCACACATCCCACAGAAGCAACTCTTAAGATTCATCGGTCCTGACCCTACCCCTGCCCCCCTCTGCCACCAGCTCCTGCCGAGACCTCACCTGATCCATCCAGACAGGTATGTTTTTGCCAAATGTGATGTTTTCCTGCTTTACATTTGGTCACTCTGAGTTCTCTGTCTCAGAAATAAAAATCCAAAGCGTGCTCTAAAGTGGGTGGTCAAGGCAACCCTCACTTCCGCCAGAAGGACGAGCTTCTCAACAAGGCAATCTTCACTTCTGCCTCCAAAAGAACCAGCTTGGCAACCTGGCTAACAAGTCAACTGGGTGCATAGTGGCCTGTTTATATACCTAAGGCAGCGCGACCCTTCGCCCTGATTGGAGGATTGGAAGGGTACAATCTACAGGATTGGCTAATTTTAAAATTAGGGTGGGACAAAGAGGACTATAATTAAAATGGCTATAATTAAATTTAATTAAAGCTGAATATAATATTCCAAAAATGGACCACCAGACTTTCTATTTCTCTCATCAGGAAAAAAAGTGATGCTATGGTTTGTCCTCCTCTTGCTTGCTCTCACGAATACATGTGCAAACACAGGTGCACGCATTTGGGGAGCCAGGTTTGGCTCATTAGTTCCTTTTCCACTAATTCACATTCACTCAGTGGGTTATTAAGCATCAAAAAACTTTCCTAAGATGCTAAGAGGAAAATAGAATAAAATAAGCCATTGGCCTCTTTGTCCTTGTATATGGTGCACAAGGTCCTGTTGCTGGCTCCCTGGTAGGGACAGTGCACACATGCAGGGTCGCTGACTGGCACAGGCACCAGCTGCCACCACCTTGCTGGATCTCCTAGGACTTCCTAGTGGGCCAGCTCTGGGAGACCTACAGTCTTTTTCTGAAATCTATTTTCTATTGTCAACACACAGATCTAAAAATAGTTTTGTATAATTCCAGAATTATATTTCTCAAGCTGGGCTACACTAAAATTACCTGGGAAATTTTATCCTAAAAACTGATGCTGGACCCCACCCTAGAGATTTTAGTTTAATTGACATAGGATGGTTCTCTGGAATCAGCAGATTGAAAATTCCCCAGGCAGCTGTATGTGTGGCATAGATTAAGAGAACCTGGAGGGCAGGGAGCCTGTTAGACTTCCAGCCTCATTTTCAAATGGCACAGCCCTACCTGAATGCGTATTTGCAAACAGATTGGGCAGGAAAGTGAGATGCTAATTCCTCTCATCATAAGTATCCTTTACTAACCCTGCTTCTGCTCACCTATTACAACCATCTGCCTTTTGATTACAGCCCGAACCAAATATAAAAATGTTGTAAACAGCATTGCTTTACCTCCATGTACTGTCTCAGTGGGAAGATGTGATTGTTGGCATCACATTCTATAGTAAAAGAATATGCCAGCCTAAGGGACATCAGAATGTATTCATAGTATAGTATCCTTAATTCACCTTTTTCCCAAATATAACATAGGAAGGGCCCTTGCTTTCCTATTTCATGCAACCATAGGCTATTTTAATTAGAAGAAAGTATAGGTAATTATTCAAAAAGTCTTGTTCTATTTAAAACAAGAAGCAAATCATTTTTCCTGAAATTACTGGTGAATAACACCCTATGTAACATATTGTCATAACCCTGGTCCAAGTGAGGACAAGGCCAGTTTATCAGATTTTCCTCTGCCTCATAAAATTCTCCACTCCTTCAGAGCCTACAATTTAATTACAAAAAGAAACCATAAACTACCCTGCTGAGTGCAGAAGGAAGAATTAGCCATCGTCTTTATTTATGAATGTTCTAAACAAAGAAGTGGCGAAGATGGATAGTAGATGACTCCCAAGGTCATCTAGGGGGTAAAAATAGGGTCACTATATATTAACAGTTGAATTCGCTGGTGTCATTCTCCATCTACTCCGCCAAAACCCCAGTCCTCTCTAACACTCAAAGAACCCTGGGAGCCTTTGAGGGTTTGGGAGCTCATGCTTGTGTTGGCCATTGTTGTCTGCCCTTTCCTCTGCTTCTCCAGCTCACTGACCTGATGGTGCCTCTCTCAAAGGAATCCAGAGCTGCAAGCTGCACCTACTAAACATGAGGACATAGCTGCCCACACTCAGTGCCAGGCTATTACTCCCAAGGCACAGTCTTTACTCCTGGAGCAGTTGCTACTGCAGAACTGATGATCAACATCCATGGAGGCTCTAGCAGAATGACTGTTTCTCATATGACTGCTTCTGAAGTCCCCTCACCCTGAAACCCCTAAGCACGACTCCATGGATCCTCGCTGGAAAACCATACAGTTGAAAAATATTTGCTTCTTTTTGAATTACCACACCTTCAAAATCAAGCATGTTCTTCCTCATTTTCTCTGATGAAATTTTTTATTGGGAGCTCTTGGAGTTTGCCTACTCACCTGGTCCCGACCCTGGGCTTCTGGATGTATTCACTCATTCAATCATTCATTCATTCATTCATTCATTCACTCATTCATTCAGGAACTATGCTAGATATTGAAGAAACAGAAATGATGTAGACAGATATAGACCCCTCCTCACAGGCTGAGTACAATGAGCAAGATAGCTAGGGGAAGTTCAGGATGCTATGCACAGGAGGAGAACTCACACTGCCCCCTCATATTTGTGTCCTCAAGGAAAGAAATAGCCTTGAAGCTGAAATTAAAAGAATGAGCAAAGCTAGGTGGACTCCATAGAGGGCAAGCCAGGGCAAGAGAGAGAGGGTTGGAGAAAGGGATGATTCTAGACATAAAGAACAGCATGCATGAAGCCCCAGAGGTGAGATAGATAACCCATCAAATTCCATAAATAGAGACACCTACATCAAAAATTTTAACTTCCATATCAACAACTTGTGGTCACAAGTTGCTTGGGCTTGATCTCTTGAGTTTTTCTTTAACAAAGTGTTAATTCAGTAGAATTGAACTCTAAAGGCAAAGGGTCAGATGAGAATAGGACTGCCAGATAAAATAGAGAACACTAGTTAATTTCAGATAAATGATGGTAATCTTATGGTATAAATAAGTCTCAAAGAATGCATAGGATATACTTATACTAAAAATTATTTGCTGTTTATCTGGAATTCTAATTTAAGTAGGTGCACTGTATTTTTATTTGCTAAATCTGGCAACCGTACCTCATGAATATGACCACAAACTTGGTCACTTTCACTGGAAAGTCAATTGGAAAAAGAAGAGATAAGATTACAAAAGCAGACGTCAATGGTAAAAACAGAAAAATGCAACTCACGGGAGAAAAAAAGAAGACTACACCAGACCAAGCCAAGTCTCTCGTCTGAATTCTAAATAACTAAAACCCATGGAGAATGCTCTACAATAACAAGTGGAAGATTCATTGCCA
Organism: Glaucomys volans; assembly: GCA_020662805.1. Classification (NCBI taxonomy): domain Eukaryota; kingdom Metazoa; phylum Chordata; class Mammalia; order Rodentia; family Sciuridae; genus Glaucomys; species Glaucomys volans. Next base: position 117,815 of record JAJEJO010051570.1, read on the forward strand.
GAAGCACAGGAAAGCAGGATTGCAGAGGAAGGACCCCTAAGACCGAGTCCCCACTAAGACTGCATCAGTAGTATCCATCAGCTTGGGCAATGAATTAATTCCAAGAGAAAAGAGTCCTCTGCATCAAGCAACAGGGACAGCCATTCCTAGATTTATGGTCACACACGAAGTGGTGACCACGTAGTTTTTGAGTACTCTGCAGGGTAGAACATGCTGAAGCACATGCATGCTAGTCTTCAGGCATCTCATTGTAACATATCCCTGTAACAAGTTTCATGGGCCAATTTCTGAATCTCTGCCTAATAAGAAAACAGATGAGATCAACCCATCTACCAAGATGAAGAAAGTAAGTTAATGATGGGCTGCAAACAAACAGAACATCCAGAATGAGGAGGGAAGAGGTTTACTGCTTTCTTTGTCTTGATTTGAAGAACAGGAGTTGATGAAGAAGCTAAGTGGGAAGGAAAAAAGTCAAAAACTAAAATTTCCTAGACAGGGTTTAGCAGATCTAGGCCTTTAATGTTTCCATAGGGTTGGCTTTTGGAGAGAGAGAAAAGGGAAAGCAGGGGAAAAGTTCAAGAGTATAAATAAGGTGGGAACAAAAGAAAGATTAAGAAAAGAGTATTTTTATTTGGTTGTAAAATTCCATCAATTGTTGACCTTGGTAGATGTGCACTAAATTTGAGGACAGAGGAAAACAAAACCAATGCATTTTACATGTAGTGAACACCAGATGTTGAAACAAAGTCTCACCAAACCAGACATCTGCTTTCATCTCTAAGAGACAAGAGAGACATACAACAATACAAAAAAAAGTTGCAAAAACAAGAAACATCAGAGATGACAAAGTAAAAATGCAAAGCCGGGCTTTCATATCAGGAGGCACCTCAAAGGCCTCTGTTCATTCATTCCTCACACCCAAGTCTTCAGATTCCTGTGCTTTGACAAGGACCCATTGGTCTCAATTCTTCATATTCAATCCTAATCTAAAATTGTGGTCTGGGGTTCATCTTTGAAACATTCAAAATTGAAATGCCTTAGAAAAACCACAGAACAGAAAATGTCTGTTCATTTGGGATGCTATAATAAATACACCTTAGACTGAATAATTTGTAAACATCAGAAGTTTACTACTTACAGCTCTGTAGCCTGGGAAGTCCAAGATCAAGTCATGAGCAAATTCAACATCTGGTGAGGGCTCGTTCCTCATAGATATCACCTTCTATGTGTCCTCACAATGCAGAAAAGGCAAACAAGCTCTCTCAGGGCTCTTTTATAGGGCATTAATCCCATTCATAAGGGCTCCTCCAGCCTTGTGACCTTGTCACCTCCTAAAGGGCTCACCTCTCAATACTATTGCATTGGGGCTTAGGTGTCAACATATGAATTAAGGGGTTACATATATATTTAGGCCATAGCACTCCCATCCCAATTCCTTACCCTCTTCAATGTCCCCTCCCTCCAGTAAACCTAAGTGTGCCCATTCCTCAGTTCCAAGATGGAGACAGCTGCTTTTTTCCAGAAAAAAGCAGAGTAACAGGTGGGCGATACATGTCGATCTTCCCACCCAGTTCTTGACATCATGTTAATATTAAAAGTGGGTTTTGTTCATGACGTTTATATAGTACACTTGGATGTTTTTGTTGTTCTGTTTTTTGCAGTTGGGGATCAAACTCAGGGCCTCACACATGTTGGGCTAGCATGTACATTATTATAGACTCGAATATACAGTCAGTTCTCTATATCCATGGGTTCCACATATGCAAATTCATCCAAAATCACGATGCAATTAGGCCTATGATGGTTGCACCTTTACCGAACACATACAAACATTTTTCTTGTCATTATGCCCTAAATAATACAGTATAACAACTATTTATGTAGGATTTGTATCAGGTATTGTAAGTAATTGGAGATGATGATTTAAAGTGTATAGAAGATTGTATGCAAATACTACACTACTTTACATAAGAGACTTATCATAGATGGACTCTGATATACTCCGGGGTCCTAAAACCAATCCCTTGAAAATATCAAGGTATGATTATGATTGTATATTGCTTTTTTTTGGAAAAAAAATGGTAGAATTTTTCTAGAGACATTAAGAAACATGTAACCAAGAAAAAAAGTTAAACTTTGCTTATACTAAAGAACACACTCTAGAAGTGGGCTTTGTTAAAATTATCTCAGATGCTATGCCTTCAGATAAAATTATCTGTTGCAAAGTGAACAGTGGCCTTTAAATCAGGTAATTATTTCTCATAACTGTTAAAGAAATTATTTCATTATTTCAAAAACAATATCAAAATTTCAAAGCCAAAAACACAAAAGAAGAAAATCTACATGTCTACTGACTAGTAACCACTATTAATTTACATGTTGACATTTAACCTCTCAGATTTATTCTGTATTGACAACTGTTATAAAAATCATGTGGTTTATTGTTTTGTAACAATTTTACCAATAAATAATATATAGGCAACATCTTCACAGAATTAAGTATTCTTCTAAAACACAGAATTTTTAACCACCACAAAATATTGTATTGTTAAGTGGAAATACACAATCTGAGGACCAATAAGAATAATAAATTGGTTTTTTAAATGAATGTACCTTCATTTTTTTTTACCAAACCTCATACAACCTTTCTCTCTTTTCTTCCTTTTTCCCTCCCTACCTCACCATAAACAATAATAAATGTACCGTCCTTATATCTAAATCTTCTTTCATACCTAGTTATTTTATTCACATAAATTTCTGCAAGTACAATTGCTAGATCATGGGGAATGTACTGTGCTTTTTTTTTTACCCAATATCTCTGTTTTTCTCCCAAAATGTTCTAGAAATCAAGATTTCAACACAGGCCTTTTCAGTGATGTGTAAAATTTACATGCATGTCACTTCTAGTTTACAATGACTACCTTCATTATATCAAGGAGCAGATGTCAGGCTCAAGAGTGATTTTTTTTTTTTAAAGTCAGAGTAATTGCGACTCTTGTGCTGATAGCTTCAGCCATTCCAGGTCATAAAAATCATATCACAAAATGAAGCTATTCCATGGTAGCATTTTACATAGTAAAATCAAAAAAGGAGCTAATTTTTGTGCGAAGCAATGTGGAGAACTCATTCTTATTCTTAAATCTAAAGCTGATGAACTGCAGGTACAGACAACAACAGGAATGAATCATGTTAAACAAAAGAAGCCAGAGACTAATGAACACATTAGTTATGATCCCATTTGTGTAAAATTCAAGGAAAAGCATAACTAATAGAGAAAGATGCAAGTCAGAATGGTGATTACCTCATGGGGCCAGGGAAGACGTCATTGATTAGAAATCAGCCCAAAGCAGCCTTGCTGGGTCCTGGAGGTATCTTATCTATTGATCTAGATAATAGTTACACATGTACATGTTGAAAAGTATTGAAGTGTGCATGTAAAAAATCGAACAGTACACTACACACTTAAAATTTGTGTATTTTTATTTTATATATTTTACCATTATTTGTTATAACTCAATGTGTGTGTGTGTGTGTGTGTATACTGGGATTGAACCCAGGACCTCAAGCATGCTAGGCACATGTTCCACCACTGAACCACACCCACAGACCCATCCTTAAATTTTGTTAAAATCAAAAATATTTAAGGTACAAATCCATGGTTTATGTTTTAGTTTTCCAGTGTTGCTATTAAAGAATACCACAAAATAGGTAGCTAAAAGAAACAGCAAGTTACCTGGAGGCTCGAAGTCCAAAATCAAGACGTCAGCTCCTTCTAAACTCTGTGGTGGAAGCCTTCCTTAACTCTTCCTAACTCCATGTGACTTCCTGACCATCTTTAGTGTGTCTTGGTTTAGAGACACATCACTCCTATAGCCCGTCTTCATATGACCATATTCTTATAAGAACCAGTCATATTGGATTAAGGGTTCACCGTGTTCTCATGTGACCTCATCTATTTACATCTGCAATAACCCTACATTCTGAAGTCCTGACATATTTGAGAGGATAAAATTTAGCCAATAACATTTTATAATCTTGTGCTTTAGTTCTCTCTCAAAAGTTTGAGTTTTGCAAAAGGAACCAAAAGCAGGAAAATAGTTTCTTGGAACTACACCAGTCAACAGTGAACAGACTATTTGCAAGGACATTAATCAGGACAGCAGATCTGTTCTTAGTTTCCAGAATATGTATCAAGAGGGAGGAAAGACACTTGGAAAAAATCACACTGGGGAAATTTTAAGATATCAAGAGATAGCACGCTTAAGTAGGAAGGTAGTGTATTACTTCTGGAATCTTAAGCTATGCTATGCTCCTTGTTTTCCCAGTACCCAGCCAGTTGGCCACCTCAAAGGAAGATTTTGGCAGGGCAGAAAACAGAATTAAAGAGTGTGCCTCTCTGAGTTCTGTGTTCCAGACTGGAGAGAAGATTAGGGATGTAGACACAATGTCTTGGGCAAAAATTTAAAAGGAGAATATTAACTCTGCCTATTATACATAAGAAGGATTCTTTCAGTCTTGGATTGGAAGAAAAAAGAGAAGGGGAACTTATTTTCTTATTTCCAGCAGAGTCACTTGAGGGAAGGGTTTAGATACCAGGGTGGGAATAATTGCAGTAGAAGGGACATCCTCACAGATATTTCTATGTCCCACGTGTGGCCTGTCCCATGGCATCAACAGTTAGCGTTTCAGGGATCAGGTGGACTACCAAGAGTCACCTCAACAGGAATCTACAAAAACCTTTACCCAATACACAAGAAAAAAGAAAAAAAAAAGTGATGCTCTAAACTGATAACTAAATCTGACATAATTCGTCCCCATTTATAAGGCATTTCAAATAAATAAATGCACAAATCATAAAAACATATCCTTCACCAGATCAGACATTCTAATTTTTGATTGAGACAACATAGTCTTCTAAAAATTCTGACGAAAGGGAAAATTATTTAGTGGTTCTAAGAGCATCAAGGAGGACCATGCCTTAGACCATTTCATGTTGTTATTACAAAATACCTAAAGTTGGGTACTTTACAGAAATAGGATTATTTAGTTCATAGTTTGGGAGGTTGAAAATCCAAGATGGAGCAGCTAACGAAAGTACTTTTAGAAGAAGCAGGCATACACGGACATCCTTATACAAATAAATACTATATTTAACAGACAGGACTGGTCTGTGTTCATTTGATTTATTCATTGTTAAGTAATTCTACTCACCCATTTTAGGACCAATATATATTTCTGTCTGTCTCCTGAATTTTTAAGGGAAAATAATTTGTGATTCTAAACTTGGAAAGTCTGATCTGACAAGGAAGATGTTTTTTCTGTTTTGTGAATTTATGTATGTTTATAGTCTCATAAGTGAGAATCAATTATATTGGATTAAGTTAGTTATTCATTATATGGAAAAAATAAAATTACGTGAAATTGGATCCAGGCTAAAAAAAATCCAGGACATAGGTTCATCACACTAGGAAAATGGGGATTTGGAGAGGAGCAAGCAGAAGTCATCTGGAAACTGTCCCTTGCTTCTGGCAGTGCAGGAATTCACTTTAGGAAAATTGATCATTCTGTGAGTACAGGGTCCAGCTCTGCACCATGTGCCAAGGAAGACCTAACTGTCATCTGGTGATGATAATGAGAACAGAACGATTCCACAGACCGAAGCAAAGTATTTACTGGGATCCAATTTCCTCTAACCGCATTCATACAGTCCCTGATCTGCTGTCAGCAGTTCCCTACGTGCCCCTTTCTGTCCTAAGCACACTTGCACTGTTCTGCGGACGTCTGGGGTTTCTTTCCAACAGACAACCATTTTTGCATGTTTGTCGATTCTGTTAGTTCCATCTTATGCCTTGCAACTCAAATTAGTTCATCAGCAGGAGAACATTTTGGTCAGAGGAAGATAGTGAATATTTCCATTTCTAAATTGCAGGAAATAGTTACAAAAAATAAATGTGATTTCCATTCAGTGATGTCTGTCCACCTATGCATTTAATTTTTTAAATAAAGAATAAATAAGCATGACCCTCATAACTTTTGGTTAGGGGTTAATCATTGAAAAAAATAATTGAAATGTATCATTTGAACACAATAAAGGTGATCTGACAACATCTAATAAGACATGGTTTGTTGTGGATGAGGATCTTGAGTCACAAAGAGCTTAAGACCATTTTTCTCAAAGTGCACCAGAATCATCTAGGCATGTGTTAATATATGAAACTCCTTGACCCTAGCATGTAAGATGTTTTCAGCGGGTCTGCAGGGAAGGACCAGGAATCTGCATGCAGGAGTATATAACCTGCATATTTAACGATCACCCCCAGTGACTCTGAAGCAGGTGCCATCCATAATGTAAAATTCAATGACACTCTCTCTGGAATCCTGCAGATAGGAATAGCAGAGTCTCAGCTCAGACTTTCAGCAATGAGAAGAGGTGCAAGAAAAGTAGGTGAGATGAGAGAAAGGGCAGGTGAGGTGCAAAGACGGTCAGGTAGAGTGCAAGGAAGGCTGGAGAGGCACAAGGAAGGCATCTTGTGCCCTTGACATGACCCTCCTTCCCTACCCTGCTCCTCACTGTCAGGCTGCCTCCACTTGCTCTGAAAGCCCCTTAAATTAATGATTATAGTAGAATTAAATTCTGTTTCTTAAGTTGTCAACTATTTAATAATTCTATTTTCATTATTTTATGAACACATACTAATTGTACATGATAATGGGTTCGATGTGATAGTTTAGCACATGCATACATCATATGCGGGCCAAATCCAACTCCCTTTATCAGCAACCCCCTTCCCTCTAGTAATCACTATCTTGAATTCAGGATGACATTCTTTTAACTGGAATCAAAACTCAAATAGCACAGTACAAAATATACTCTAACATAGAGTTAGATGATTGGGACCTCATAATAAATTTTAGATACTTTATATCTTCATTTCATAAAAGACTGAAATGAGGCTATAGTTAATGTGTCTAACACCACATGGCAAGAAAGAACAAGAGCCATACTTCATACAGCCCTCCTCCGTCCCTAAGAATGCAAGCATGATGGCTCGGCTCTTGCTACTTCAAACTTTTCTTCCACCAAATATATCCAAGTTGTCTTCTAAGCCTTCCATTAGTTGGTCAGTGATATGTATTTGATACCCACAGGATGTAGGGAGGTAAAATATAGAAACTCACACAAAGATCCAGCAGCTTCTGTGTTCTTGGGTCACCGAGGGCTTTTCGCTTGTATCACTTTGCTGCTTCACTTCTCCAGGAGCACATCTGCCCTTCTGAACAGAGTTCACAGTGGGTTATAATAATACATCTTCAACATTGCTTCCTGGGTTATATCTGGTTTTCCCGAAGAGGAACATGGTCTAGGGAGTATTATAGGCTGAGCAGTGACCCTCCCAAATCCATGTGTTGAAGCCCTTAGTGACTGTATTTGAAGATAGTGACTTTAAGGAAGAAATTAAGGTTATATGAGTTCCTAAGCACAGGCTCTTAATCCTGTAGGACTGATGCCCTTATCACCAGAGATCACCTCACCTCCCACCATGCACACACAGAGATGGACCATGTGGAGACATAATGAGAAGGTGGCAGTCTGCAAGTGGGCAGAGAGGCTTCACCAGACACTGAATATGCTGGCCCATGGATCATGGCCTTGCAGCCTTCAGTACCCTGAGGAAAAACATACCTGCAGTTTAAGCCACCTTGCTGTGGCATTTTATCATTGCAGCCCTACAAACTGATACAGAGTGATACTTAACTCATGCTAAAAGCAGAACCAGGAATTCTCTTGGAAAACAGAATTTTTCATTTGTAACTTATTGAGCCCCACTGCAAAATTCAGAGGCCTTAAAGTGAATTATGAGGGACATCCTCAGTAACCCTAAGAAATGACATCCTCTTTAGAGCTCACCCTACCACCCTCCATCACTATCTCAGTGCAGGCTCCTTTTTACTTGGTATGAAAAGTCTATTGGAAAGAAATGGGGATTTTCTAGAAGTCTGAGGTCACAGCCTATGGGGAATATTTTGGTTTTTTCCAGTCCTCCATGAGAGGGAGGACATTTTGTGGAGATCAAAGATGCTTGTCAAATGCCATTCTACCCAGGACTCTGTGGTCTCCTGGGTATCTTCTAAATACTCCCTAGTGCTTCTCCAGGTCTTAAACCATTAAGCCCAAATCCTACAACATTATTGTCTTCTGCTGCATTGACATTTGCACTGAGGCTGCAATACCAATGGACAGTAAAATCACAGATGCTCCAGTACAAATCAAGGCAGGGGCACCACAGTTACTTTTCACCTCCACACACTGGCAAGTAGAGGGGAAAAGGGTTTATATGAGAATGTCCTGATGAATATCTTCAATGGGTTACATTTTTTTAAATATTCTATGAGAAAATGGGAAGTACATGCATGTAAAGGGCCTGGCTGCGTCGTGTAATATGTACTGTGTTTCTTCAGGGAAAGAACTTGAGTGACGGAGCTGTGAGTTGCTGTAGTTACTCTTTTCAAGGATTACTATATTCACTTTTTATTGCTACTGTAACAAACTGACATGAACATGATGGCTTAAATCAACATAAGTGGATTATCATTTTTTTGGTAGAGAACATTTCTGAAGCCTTTATTTACAAAAGCTTTAAAAATAAATAACACCCTCTGTTTTGCAAATAATGTTTTGTTTAAAAAGGACCACCCAGTTACAGCATTATAATATTATGAATAAAGAATGTACAAGCCGGGCATGATGGCGCATGCCTGTAATCCAAGCGACTTGGGAGGCTGAGTCAGAAGGATCACGAGTTCAAAGCCAGCCTCAGCAACTTAGCGAGGCCCTAAGCAACTCAGTGAGACCCTGTCTCTAAATAAAAAAATACAAAATAGGGCTGGGGATGTGACTCAGTGGCCGAGTGTCCCTGAATTCAATCCCTGGTTCTAAAGAAAAAAAAAAAAAGAATGTACAAGGGAAACAAACTAATGTTTCTAACATTTCAAGATTTGCTAATATTACTGATTGAAGTGTAGATAACACATTATAACTTGTAGTCCATCATTTTAGCGTAGAGTTAATGATTACCAAAAGGTCTTTCGACGCATGCTCTGGTCCGGTCACATATTCTGCATGGCTAAATATTTCACTGTCTCTTTTGTCAATATATATAAAATAGACTGCAAAGATACACACAAAAAAATAAACAAGCATTATACTCCTCAGGTAATTTTATTAGATATATATATATGTGTGTGTTATATATATATTTTGTATTTTGTTGTTTTGCACCAAATCTCTCCAGTATTTCTTTGTAGCAACTATGAAAGCACAATTTTTGTCTTTTAATTTGATACAAAATATACCTAAAGACTTGTTATCTTTGGACTTTAATGAAATTGATTTGTATAATCAACAAATCAAGAGCATCATTAAGTATGGCTATAAAATAAAAAGGGTTAACAGTGATGGAATAAAAAGCAGATCAAGGGAAGTGTGCTATCATAAAACAAGTGTAGCCTCAATCTCTTGAATGCCAGTTTCCTGGCAGATACTAAATATCCAATTATAACAGTTTTGTTTTTTTTTTCCTGAAGGGTGTAAACCTGGTTTGAAAATTCTTCAGTCACAGAGTAGCCTACATATGCCAATTAGAAACTGACAGACATTAGATGTGCTTGGAAGATTAAACACTACATAAAGAAACAGTACTTATTAAGCCCCTCAGTAGTTTGTTGTTGTTAGTCTTGCTGAATCAACAAATTGCACAACACCTGTGCAATTATATTCTGCAGTTCAAAAACAAATACTATAGAAAGTTGGCAGATGGTCATTTTTCTACCTAAGAGCAAGAAAAACCACAATTTCTGATAAAAACAGAGGATTGGAATCACTCTCTAAAGTGCACAATTGATGGTCCACAATCTCAAATAGCTAAAACTCCTGCAGAATGGAAGAGAGAGACAAGAAACAGGGAAATAAATTACAGTCAGTGCTAGTTAATTTAGGAAAGGGGCGGGGGGAACAAGCTCAAGTAGGTAAAGTTTATCAAATTATTCAATATGATGTAGCTTTCCCCACTGTGTCACACATGCTTGCTAACAAATATTTTAAATTAAGGCCAAATTTAACCTGAATATACTTCTATTTATTAAGATCTGTGATAGGAACAGTCATACTTAGTATTGAAAGGCAAAAAACAAATGGGCTACAAAAGGGGGGAAAAGGTATTGTCTATTGTTCAAAGGATTCAATCAGAGATAAAACCTATATACAAGCATGTGTGTAGGTCAAATAAAATAAAAAGGACTATTTCATGTCATGACTGCTTGTTGGCTTCCTCTTCATATGCATTCCCTGTGCCCTTCTGTACGTAGGATGAGCCAGAACCAAGGCCATACAAATGACCACAATATTGGGCATCATCAATATGATCTTCAAAGAACATTTCTCTCATTTTTAAAAAGGCCATTCCTATCTCAGATCTTAATAAATAGAAGTATATTCAGGTTAAATTTGGCCTTAATTTAAAATATTTGTTAGCAAGTGTGTGTGACACAGTGGGGAAAGCTACATCATATTGAATAATTTGATAAACTTTACCTACTTGAGCTTGTCCCCCAGTCCCTTTCCTAAATTAACTAGCACTGACTGTAATTTATTTCCCTGTTTCTTGTCTCTCTCTTCCATTCTGCAGGAGTTTATCAGATCCTGCCTGATGTTGTAGTCCTATCCATTCCAGCTCTAACTGTTCAACACCTTCCTGTAATCCACCTTTAAGATTTTTGCAGCTCTTCATGAGGTACTTCACATCATAAATGACAGGAAAAAACAATCGACTCAAAGAAGTCAAGTTCTTCTTTGGGTAAATTAGAATTGGTCAGGATTCTGATTAAATAGCCAAAGTCATAACCACTGTGAAATGATAAGCATTTAACCCCTTCACAGAGGACCACTCCGGAAGTCATAAGAAGTTCTGCAAAGTACTGGGTCTCAATTCCTTCCTCCTCATATTTTTTTTTTAAACCAGATACCAGATGTTGTTAGTAGTTCTATCGAATCCTGGGCATACATGTCCTCCGTCAAATTAAATTTAAAATTAAACTGCCAGGTTGAAGTTCCTGGACGGTATTCTCCTTGTTCATTCATAAATGTCAGTCCTAGCTGAGTTATCTTTAACAAGTCTACATTACATCGCAATAGTCGCAATAGTTGGTACTGATAGTCAGCATTGCTCCTGAATTCTCCAACGGGTCTCGCAACCACACCTGGAAACTCGGTGTCCATAGCAACGTAATGATATTTTCGGATAACTTGACGAATTTTCTTCATCTCTTCATCCAGGTTACAAACCCAAACTTCACAAATTCTTTGGCTATGATCTACAGTTGCTGCTGGTAGAGTGAGGGCACAAGGGAGTCTAGATGCCACGCACCAAAATGTTATATTTGATTGAAGATCTGTTTCATAAAATACTTTGTCCTTTATTTGTGTACTTGTGTCTCTGAGCGCACGCTCCTCCTCCTCCTCCTCACCACAGAGGCAGCACCCGGCGGCGGTGGCGGCGGCAGCGGCGGTGGCGGTATCCGCAGCAGCAGGTGCCCCACAGACACCATTCGCCCAGCAACTGGGAAAGGGGAGCCGGAGCTGCACCGCACCCTGCTGCGCCGTAGCTTCTCGCACGTCCTCTGGATTATCATTTTTGGAACTCAGAAGTCCAACCTGGGTCTCATGAGGCTAAAATCAAGATGTCAACGGGACTATGTTCTCCTAGAGACTCCAGAAGATGGTTCATTCCTTGCCTTTTCCATCTTCTGGAGGCTTCCTTCATTCCTTGGCTCAAGACTCCCTCCTTCTTCAAAGACAGAAGCAGCATCCTCAAATCTCCCACCGCTCTCTTTTACCTATGAGGACTCTGGTGATTACAACAGGCCAACCCAGGTAATCCAGGATATTCTCCCTCCCTTTAAAAAAATCCTTAACTGAACTTTATCTGCGTGACCCTTTTGCCATGTGACATAACATACTAATGGGTTCCAGAGTAGGACATTGCATTATTCTGCTCATCACAAAAAACCATTTTCACTTAAAAGAATGAATAATAGACAATCTATGGTTGTTCAGACTTGGGTTATTATCAAATGTTTCCAAAATCAACGCAATAAACCTATTACTGTTAGGAAAAATGCTCATAATTTGTGCTACCAAAGATAAAAATTCAAGTTTCAAGGGAAATTTAGAGTTTTGGGAAATCTATATCACCACAATGAACTTGACAGCTTCCTGATCATCAAAGACTTTTCTAATGAGATTAGTAGTATGATCTTTTTTTTAGTCATCGAATAATGAAATGTGTCCATATTTGAAGCATCTGAGTAATTAAATTAAACATTTTTCTAAATCATGTCTGGATAAAAGATTACTCAACATGTCCAGTGGGCTAACAGACTTGGATATGACTGAGTGTGAAATGGTCACAGTAGGACTTTAGATTCTACATTGTAACCAACACCACTTGTTAAAATTTAATGTATCATTGAACAATTAAACAATTATTTGAAAAGGCTATCAAAATAGCCTCCCTTTCTAATTGTGTACATGTTAGGCTGTGTTTTCTTTGTATACCTTAATATTAACATTTCACAGCAAATTGAAAGCAGAATAAGAGGAAAATCCAGTTATCCAGTAAGTCAGACATGAAGGATATTTTCAAAAACAAAAGTTAGTGCTGCTCCTCTCTCTGACTTTGGAGAATTAATTATTTCTCATTTTAAAATGGTTGTGTTTTGCTGGGTGCAGTGACATGTGCCTGGAATCTCAACAGCATGGAAGGCTGAGGCAGGAGAATTGCAAGTTCAAAGCCAATGTGAGCAATGTGAGCAATTTAGCAAGGCCCTCATTAAGTGAGACCCTGTCTCAAAATAAAAAATAAAGAAGGGCTGGGAATATTGTTCAGTTGTTAAGGACCCCTGGGTTCAATTCCTGGTACCAAAACCAAAAAAGTATGGGTTATAGCTCAGTAGTAGAATGCTTTCCTAGCATGTCTGAGGCACTGGGTTTGATCCTCAGTACCAGATAAAAATAAATAAAATAAAATAAAGGTCTTGTGTTCATCTACAAATAAAAAAAAAATTAAAAGAAAAATGTGTTCTACGGCCATGGAATTGAGTCAGCTTTGGTGGAGTCATGTTTGTCCTCAGAATCCCCATGTAGCCACAGCCCAGGATGAGTATGACAAGGGCATGGGTAATCAGTCCTCTGAAGGAAGATGATTTCAAGTGGGTATGCCACTCAGGCCATGTGGCCAATGAGATCCAAACATCAGAAGGTGTGTTTCTTCTACAAAGAAAAGATTTAGGGCTGGGGTTGTATGTAGCTCAGTGGTAGAGCGCTTGCCTCAAATGTGTGAGGCATTGGGTTCAATCTTTGGCACCACATAAAAATAAATAAGTAAAGGTATTGTGTACCTCTACAACTAAAATATACTAAAAAAATAAAAATAAAAAAAGAATTAGCTCCCCTCTCATGGAACCTAGCAGCATTGAGGAAATTGTAGAGATTGATGCTCATAAGGTGTGCCATGAGTAAGCTAATTGCTGATGCTTACTGACTTTGATGAAGTTACGATGGAATCACAGAACCATTGATTGATGTACCATGAGACAGTGACAGTGGACTGTGACCCAGGCTATTTTCAAACTGGCTCTGTAGTGTGGAGAACACACAGATCCAGGTATGCCTCGTCTCTTTGGAGGAGAAATGTTATTTGAAGCAGCTAATGAAAAAGGACTCCGGCTATTTCATATGGATCATCTGAAACCTTCGCACAGTGTGATGCTCCAGCAATTGGCTCTTCTTCTAAGGTTGCCCAGAGCTCCTTGCAAGAAGTTTACAAGTCTATGGCACTGAAAAAAATCATCAAATCTTTTCCTCAAACAAATAATGGACAAGAAGCTAAATGTGATTAATGTAGTAGCCTCAGTACAGCCTGGCCACGGTTTCCACATGTTCCCAACCTTAAAACTTAAAGAGGTTATCAAGGACATTAAAGGAAGCATGTTGCTCAGAACGTCTCTGGAACAATTTCAGTTCTCCTAAGTGCCTTTAAATTTTATTTCCATCTCCTAATTCTTGGAAAAATCTCCTATGCATTTTTTAATGTCTATACATAAAGACAGTTCTGAAATAGAAATTTTTAAATATTTCTTAATAGACAAAAATTATTTAACCTGTAATGAGCATATTATTGCTACTTGAGAAGAAAAATAATTTTTTTCAATTTCTCAGTTTTAATTGCTGATATGGCTAATACTGATAGCTAACGTATGTAAGCAAAAGCTCTTTGGAGTCATCAATAAATTTTAAGACTGCAAAACAGACCTGAGCCCAAGAACAATGAATCTATCCTGGCCACCAGAGCAGGAAACAGAACTGAGGAGATGATAGGGTAGATAGAGGTCAACCACAGGTAGCCCTTATAATGGTGTCAAGGACTGAGAAATACAACTAGAATCATCTTCTCACTACCCTGTCCTCAGGGAGAGGAGGTCCCAGCAAAAGCAGGAGTAGGGATTGTTGAAGAGAGGTAGTCAGGCACTGTGCATTGGTCGGCACCATCGAACCCTGAGAGAACCCCATCACATGTCCCTGGGAGCACCAACACTTTTGACAGCTACACAGAGAAGGCATCAGAGCTTGATCAGAATGAGCTTAAAACCCAGGACAACAAATGAAGTGCCTGAAGAGACAGACCAAAAGAAGAAGGGGGAGGCTCCTGGATCCTGTTACCACACAAAGGCTCAGTCTGTCTGTGGCAGGACTGATGTCAACTAGATGAGAGGTAAAGCAAATTATAAAGAAAGTTATTATCATCAGCTGGCAGATCAGAAAGAAGGCCTGACTATCATCCAAAGGACCATGTTAGCTACAAACCACAAGCAAAGAACTTATATAGGAAATGTAAGGTAGTGCATTGTTAGCCACAGATGGGCATGTACTAGAGTAATCACTAATATTGCAATGGCCCATTTCTTTGCCACACACTCTGAGGTTATCTGAAGGTCACCAGAGGTTCTAAGTTCTTTAAATCTAAAAAAAGATTACTGATTGGGAGATCTTATGACCAATGTTTCTCTTGATCCTTTTTCCTGGAATACCTGACTCTGATAGTTAATATCGTAACCATTTCAGTGTGACTTTTCTTTAGAATTTAGAATGCCAGTCAAAGGTAAAGAAAGCAGAAGGCAAGTCTGTAAGTTAACCCATTAGGCAGCTTCAACCCAGAGGAAACCTCAAAGTCAAGAGGAGTACAGGATTAAAGGCAAGACCAAGACCCACCTTCTGCATCAGGTCCCTCTGGCTACAGATCTGGTTGGTAAGAGAGACTGGAACTTTAAAATTGGAACTTTGACCTTGATAGATTCTTAGTACTCAAAAGATCTTGAAAGTTATTGAATCTATCCAAGATATCTTAAGGGAATCTGTTAGCAAGTGATTGTGAAGTTGGGAAACAGTTTCTATGTTCATCCTTACTTCTGACACCAATTGTAGAGTTCAGGGGTTCCTAAGACCACCATCACTTCTGGCACCAATTGCAGGTTCTAACCACCCTCAGCTCTGACAATTCACTAGTCAGATTCACAGAACCCACTGAAAGTTGTTATATATATAATTATGGTCTACTGTAATGACATGATATTGACTAAAATCAGCCAAAAGAAGAGATGTATGAGGCAGAGGTTCAAGAAAGTTCCACATATGGAGCTTCCAGTTGTCCTTCCCCAGTGGAGTTATGAACACCATTAACTTTCCCAGCACCAATGTGGGAAAATACACACTATTGCCACCAGGGAGGCTCACCCTAGCCTTGGCATCCAGAGTCTTTATTAAGGCTCTGGAACACAGAAGTGCTTGAGGGCTCGCATGGCAGATTTCAGACTCTAGACTTTCTGGAGACTGAAATGATACCACATGACCCAAGGTTCCTACTTTAAATCACATTGTTAAGACTACCTTGCATGACTCAAGGTCCCCAGATAAACAATGGCACCTTTATCAGGCAGGATATTTCCAAAACATAGAAATTACTTCCCAGGTGTAGAAGGCAAAGACCTGGCCTTTCTTCGGGCAAAGTTAAATTCTCTACTACACAGTGGAAAAGAGATTCAACTTAATGAAGCAAAATGACTGGCAAAAATTAAAGCAATTTTATGTTTGTGCTCCACCCACAGACCACAAGGATGTGGCCTTCACCCTTCATACTCATGACCTGCACTTCCCTCCCTAGAGCTCCTGCTGCCCTGGAGTCAGTGATGGTGCATCTGTGTAGCCTACACTTACCCTCCCCATCTGACACCAGAAAAAGTCAACTAGTCTAGACAGAATCAGGTAGGAGTTTATACAAAACTAAATGGATGCAATTCCAACATGACACTACTCACTTTGATTAACAGAGTCTTCTTAAAATTCAAATATACCAGGGAAGTTAGGAAATTGGTATCTGTCATTCAAGCTTCTATCATTAGTTTTAACTTACTGCTTTTCATCCTGACAACTGGATTAAAATGGTTGTTTGTGGGAAATAGAGAATATAATATGATGACTCATAGAAGCCTTCTCATCCAAGCAGGTGAGTCTTTGAAGCCACATCATTGCTAACTTTTCTTACTAGTGGAATTCCCAAGCTACCAGAATTTTACAAGAGGTACACAGAAAGACCCTTCTCAAGTGATTTATCATTCAGTAGTGTCTGTCTGGAGCATCCTATTGAGAAGGATTCTGAAACCATACATTGACTCTGATTGAAAAAGTGTGGCAATCTATGAGTTAGGTTGGTTATGGCCGTGGGAGATGAAATTGGTAGCATCCCGCCTCCTGATTTCTCATCCTCATCTAATCGTTTTAACTCAGGCCCAAATGCTGCTCTTGAGGGAAGCTGAACCACTTGAAGACCATCAAACTAAAGACTTTGACTCTTTGCTCTTGCTCCCTCTCACTGGCCGATCCCGCCTTCCCATCCAAGATTTCTTCTTGATGATAAAGTTTAACTCCTCAAGACCCAGAAACTATGCATCATCCAACAGGCACCACTGGCTCTGCGGTCCAGAGTAACAATCACTTCTTCATAGTTGTATTCCATTCCAGTTCCTCAGCATGCTCTAACTATCCAGACCCAAAAAAGGAGATGACAGAGGTAGGACTGAATTTCTCCAGAACAGTGCTATGCAAGCATCTCTCCCCCTAGGAACCAGATACATTAATTTTTACCTCCAAGTTTCTGATCATGTCACTTTGCAGCATCTTAGCCAATATTTGGTTGTTTTTTATGTGCTAGACAATGAGCCAAGTACCTTTTATATTCATGCTAACTTTGTAGGCTGCATATGATTATCTGTCCCATTTTACAGAGGAAGAAACTGAAGGGTGAGGAGGTTCAGTAACTTGCTTAAGGTTAAACAAGATTTCAAGAGGGAAGTCCAGAGATTTCACTCTAAATATTACATATCACTTACATCTTGCAAAAAGTTCCACACACAGTAGAATTGTGCTTAAAATCATACCGATTATATATTCCACTCTATAATAAATCTGGGTGTGTTTTATTACAAAAATTATCTTACTTCCCAGATATCCTAGTAAAAATTAATATTCCCATAAGAGATGACATGTTTATCCTGAAGCTTCATGCTTTCCTTTGGGTGTAAGAACAGTGGGGAACATGACACCATTTCACTGGATTTTGCTCTACCTGTACCTAATGATAAAATCTATAAATTCATACAAATTTTCTACATGCAAGACTGTGAACTGTGGGGTATAGGGTTTAAAACATAAAGTCTAGAAGACTCTAGGCAAAAAGAAAAACAAATATTTTAGTCTTCATAATAAATAGGTTGACATTTAGAATTACCTTATTTCTTACTTTTCTATAGAACACAGGAATTAATCATCATTAATTATAAGGAGTTCATTCATTAAATGTGGTCCAAAGTGAATGGTTACTATGGTTTGAATATTTGGGTCCTCTCCAAATTCCACTGATTCCGTCAATTCCCAATGCAATTGTATTGGGAGTTGGGTCCTTTAGGGGGTGACTTGGTAATAAGGTCTTCTCATTTGAGAATGTGATTAAGGCCCTTGTAAACAACAACAACAAAAAAGGTATCCTATCACCTCCGGTTTCCTTTTTCCCTTCTGCCTTCAACCACATCCTCCAGAGGACACAGCATGAAGGAGCCATCTTGGAAAGAGAGAGTATCTCTAACCAGACACCAAGCATCTTGAGCTTGGGCTGTGAAAAAATAAATTTCTATGATTTATAAATTACCAGTCTTGGCAATCCCATTTTGTCATAGAAGAACAAAGAGATTAAGACAATGGTCATGACAGAAAGTACATTTTTGTTAAGCTCTAGGCTCTATGTCTTCCCTATTCTAAGACCTCAGGGCCTTTGTCCTATCTTCTTTTGTAATAATATCAGTAACATATGTTTCATATCTAAATATTTAAAGGTAAAAGTTCTACCTTATCCCAAATCCCCATCAGAGAAAAACTTGTCAGCTTAATGGACCTGTGCATTACGTAGTGGGTTAATGCCATTACAAGGATGACATAGCACATGTCAGCAATATACTCTACACTGAAGCCAAATTCAAGAAATGTCAATCCTCTGGGATTAGGATTATACCAAATCTGCCACATGATGCAACACTGTGTATTTCTAGTTATGTCATCTCCTGAGATGTGTGACATTAATCTTTAGTATCTGATAAGTGACCTTCTAAAATGTATATGAACCCTCAACATATTATGTGTGAGAAATTTGGCCAATAAAAGCCTAAAACCTGAAAGCTTATGTTTACTCAGCTTTGGCAGATAACATTCTAAATACGAAAAAAAAATCATTCAACTGAATAATCAGAATAGGAACTTTTCTTCCTATTCTATGTCCAAGAGTGTAGGAATGTTACTATATGAACAGAGGGTGTGTTTTAACTGGCAAGGTAGCATCATATCATTTTATGTACTCTGTTCTTCTGTCCAAGTGGTGAGCTAATGTGAGACTTTTGTAAACCTGAGGCCAAAAGGAGAAAGTCAACCTTACTCATGTAAGAGGAAAATAAAATGGCTCATAGAAAACCTGCTCCCAGTCCTTAACCAACTGCAGAAGCCAAGCCTGAACACCACCACAAAGTAAGCTTGTTATTGACTTTGCCCAGGCACTCATGCCATTGTCAAAATGGCCAAAGGCGAGCCTGACACCAGGAAGAACAGAGGAAGAACAGGAGACATGCCCTGACCACATCAGTTCCTTGATACCTCAGGTCCACCTCTAATGTGCCATATTAGTTTTCAAGGGCTATCACACAAAGTACCATAACCCAATAGTTTAAAAAACAGGAATTTATTGTCATACTCTTTTGAAGCCTACAAATATGAGAGTAGAGTTAGTTTCTTCTGGATACTGTGAGAGAATCTCCTCTATACCTCTTTCCTGGCTTCTGGTGGTTAGCATTCCTTGGCTCATAGGTGTATCACCCAGATCTTTACCTTTGTCATCACATGATGCTCTCTCTGAATGTTTATCCAGAGTTCCCCTTTGTGTAGGACATTGGTGATGTTGAATTAGGGTTCTACCCAAATAACTTCATCTTAATTTTATCATCTGCAAAGACCCTATTTCCAAATAAGTTCACATTCACAGGTACTGTTAGTCAAAACTTCCACAATTTCTGGGGGAACACAATTCAATTCAACCAAAAACATGCAGGGTATAAACATCTCTAGTACAAAGCTAAATTGGATTGCATGACTCAATATAAAATCTAAGCATTCCCTTTTTACAAAATATAAATTGCTAAAGTCCAAGAAGGATCCTAAATCCAATAAACACAAACCTTCATAGAGTAGGAAGAAAAATGATGAAGAGAAGGAGGTTTTCCCTCAGAGGCAGACCCTAAGTGATGCCCTTACCACCAAGAAAAAGGAAGGGGAGAAGGAGTCAGAGTGTTGGTTCTTTAAGGTACAATTATTGGCTCTCTGGGAACACATAACCCAACCAGTGCCTCAGGTTCTAATAGGCTGGTGAACATTCTTACAAATGCACTAAATTTAAATGGCAACATCAGAAAAGCTATTGCCCATTTCAAATCACAAAAACATTTTATCTTGTTTAAAAATTGCAATTACCAAAGTATTTTATTTTTTAATTGCAATTACTAGCAAGGATGTGTATAATCTTTATGCTACTCCTGGGCCTGTTTTCTTCATTTCTGTCCTTCACCCTTTCCCTGCTCTGCTTTTGATTTCAGGAGGCTCACTCTGCAGGCTTTGTGTCCCAGGCTTCCATGTCAACTGGATTTTTGCCAAGTCAGGCCAATGGAACATATTGAGAATAGATGGAAGAGATGGAAGGACTGGAGAAAGAGAAACCTTCCTCACTCCCCTCCAGTTGGCATCACTTGTAGTAGCTGTATCGCCTACATGACTCAAGTTTCCTGTGGACAGGTCCAATGTATCTCTAACATCTCCTAGATGACTTTAGCTCCTGAGTGTACTAACGTCTCTCCTTTGTCCTTCCAGTCAAATAGCATTAGTGATTTCCCTGGACTTCTTCATTGACCTCTGTTTGGCTCCAGCTTCCCCAATACCAGTTTACCAATTTTCTGAATTAAATTCCCTCTGTTAGAATCTACTCTATTAAAAGAATACATACATATATATATACACATATATATGTAATATATATATAAAGAAATGTGTGTGTGTGTGTGTGTATAATTTTAGGGATTATAAAAAGTAAAGATAAGCCTGGACTATCTTTTGAGTCTAGTATGTAAAGAAATAGTCAAAGAATAATGAACGACATGTCAAAAGGATATAAAAGTCATCTTGAAGAGACTCCCATGGGCCAAATTAGGGACAATGTGATCACATAATAATGACAGTAATCAATATAACCAATTGAACAAATTAAAAAACTGAAAGGTGGGGCTGAGTTTGTAGGTCAATGGTAGAACACTTGCCTAAATGCATGACATCCAGGGTTCAATCCCAGCACAGCAAAAGAAACAACAAAACAAAATAAAAACAAAAATAAGAGTTGTACTGATATGAATAAATATGGGATTGAAAGTTTAATGAGGAATAGGACATGTAACCTCTCCCTCAATTACTTATTAACTACAAAGGGAGAGAGGTTAACTTTACAGTGGAGAAGTCTAATGGATACTACCTTAAGAAAGTGAAAGTGAAAATTTATCAAGAATGGAACAAATCAAAATGCATTCCATCCCAGCAGCTTGGGAGGCTGAGGCAGAAGGATTGTAAATTCAAAGCCAGTCTCAGCAATTTAGCAAGGCCCTAAGCAACTTAGCAAAACCCTGTCTCAAAATAAAATATAAAAAGAACTGGGAGTGTGACTCAAAGGTTAAGTACCCCTGGGTTCAATTCCTACTACCAAAAATAAAAAAATAAAAATCAATAAAAATCCCCCCCAAAAAAAACAAGTGCATTCCACTTAATAGGATGTTTTGAAACAGCACCATTTCTGTGATACTCCTCCAAACAGGGATAACTTGATTCTAACTAGGAGAAAACATCAGACAAAGAAAAATTAATGGATATTCTACAAAATAAACAATCTGTAATCTTCAAAAGTGACAAGTTCATGAAAGTCAAGTCTGAAAAACCTGACATCAGAATCCAATATGTGATTCCAAACTGAATCCTTGGATCCTTTTGCTGCAAGTTAATAATTGCACAGCTCAACTGAGCCTGTGATAGTGGCATAGAAATGCTGATTTCTGATTCTAATGACTGTACTACTCTTATGTAGGATAGCACACTTGTTTATAGAACATACACACTAAAAGAGGGAAGAGTCATTAGGTCAATTACTCTCTGCATCATATGTGCACCTTATATATAAATACACTATTAAGCTTGTGATCATTTTAGACCATATTTTAGGTCACAATACAAGTCTTAGAAAACACACACATAAAAATTGATATAATCCCATGCATCCTACCAGATCATAATATGTGAGGTCCTGGGTTCAATCGAAGGAAGGAAGGAAGGAAGAAAGGAAGGAAAGAACGAAGGAAGAAAAGTTTGATGAGTGACAGGATATTTACATAAGTTCATAATGGAATGAAACTGGAAATCAATAGCAAGAAAAATAATAAAAGCCACAACACAAACTAATGGAGATTGAACAATACTTTTTTTAAAATATTTTTTAATAATCGTAGGTGAACACAATACCTTTACTTTATTATTTTTATGTGGTGCTGAGGATGGAACCCAGTGCCTCACATGTGCTAGGTGAGTGCTCTATCAATGAGCTACAATCCCAGCTGAACAATACTTTTTAAATGAAGAATGGATCATAGAATAAATGAGAGAAGAAATCAATAAATTCTTATAAATAGGTGAGAACAGAGATACAACACATCAAAATCCCTGGAAGCAGTTCTTAAAGGAAAATTTATAGCATGAGTACCTACATTTAAAAAATAGATCCCAAAAAAATAAGTTTATATTCCACCTCAACACCTTAGAAAAGGAAGAGAAAATTAATTTCAAAATCAGTAGAAGATTGGAAGTAATAAAGATCAGAACCAAATTAATGAAATAGAGAATAAAAAAATACACAGGATCAATGCAACAAAGAGTTGGTCCTTCAAAAAGATAAATAAGATTGATAAACCCTTAACCAAACCAAAAGAAAGAGAGAGAAGACCCAAATAAACAAAATCATAGATGAATATGAAGATAACACCACAGATACTTCTGAAATCCAGAGGATATTAAAATTGTTTTGAAAATGTAAACTCTAATGAACTGGAAAATCTAGAAGACACTGACAAATTTCTAGATACATAGGACCTGCCCAAATTGAACCAGGAAGAAAGATATAGAGAACTTGAATAGATCAATATCAAGTAACAAAATTGAAACAGCAATTAAAAGCCTACCAATGAAGAAAAGTTCAGGTCAAGATGGATTCTCGGCTGAGTTCTACCAGACCTTTAGAGAAGCACTAACACTAGTCTTTCTCAAATTATCCCATGAAATTGAAGGAGAGGGAACACTCCCAAATACATTCTGTGAAGCTAATGCAACCATGATACGAAAACCAAAGACACATCAAGGAAAGTAAACTACAGACCATTATCCCTGCTGAACGTAAATGCAAAAATCCTAAAGAAAATATTATCAAACCACATTAAGAACACATCAAGAAAATGATACACCATGATCAAGTGGGTTTCATCCCAGGGATGCAAGGTTGGTCCAACATACACAAGTCAATAAATGAAATTCATCACTTAAATAGAATTAAGGATAAATCACATGATCATCTCAATAAATGCAGAAATCAACTTTGATAAATACTCAGCATTATGAAGGTTACATATGACAAACCCAAAGCCAACATCATACAGAACAGAGAAAGACTGAAAGTATTTCCTCTAAAATCATGATCAAGCAAGGATGTTCACTCTCCCCACTTCTATTCAATGTAGTTCTCATAACTTTAGCTAGAGCAATCAGGCAAGAGAAGGAAATTAAAAGAATTCGAATAGGAAAAAAGCAAACTATCACTGTTCACTGATGACATGATCCTATTTTTAGAAAAACTCCACCAGAAGACTTTTAGAACTGATAAATGAATTCAGAAAAGTAGTACAAGATCGACATCATAAATTAATTGCTTTCCCTTACTCCAACAGCAATTCATCTGAGAAAGAAATCAGGAAAACCATCCCTTTCATAATAACCTAAAAAAATACTTGGGAATTAATCTAACCAAGGAGGTAAAAAATCTCTATAATGAAAACTATAGAACATTGAAGAAAGAAAGTGAAGAAGAACTTAGAAGATGGAAAGATCTCTCATGTTCTTGGTTAGGCAGAATTAATCTTGTCCAAAGCCATACTACCAAAAGCAATATACACATTCCTTGCAATCCCAAACAAAATGTCAAGGACATTATGCACAGAACTAGTAAATAGAGTCCTTAATTTCATTTGGAAGAATAGGAGACGCAGAATAGCCAAAGCAGGACTGAGCAAGAAGAGCAATGCAGGTATCATGATACCTGATCTCAAAGTATACTACAGAGATATAGTAACAAAAACAGCATGGTATTTGCATCAAAATAGACATGAAGACCAATGGAATGGAGTAGAAGACACTTAGACAAACCCAAATACTTACAGCCATCTGATACTTGACAAAGATGCCAAAAATACATGTTGGAAGAAAGAGGGCCTTTTCAAACAAATGATTCTAGGAAAACTGTATATTCACATGGAGAAGAATGAAATTAGATCCTTATCTCTCACCCTGCACAGAAGTCAAATTGAAATGGATCAACACTTCATCACACAGCGGCAGATACCAACTTCCTCAACAAAACCCCTAAAGCTCAATAAATACAACCAAAAATCAATAAGTGGGATGCCATCAAATTAAAAAGCTTTGGCACATCAAAGGAAATAATTCAGAATGTGAAGAGAGAACCTATGGTATGGGAGAAAATCTTTGCCTGCTACTCTTCTGACAGGAGTTAATATCCAGAATATATAAAGAACTATAAAAAACAAACAAACAAACAATAAATGGGCAAAAAAACTAAACAGATTTCTCAAAAAAAAGAAACAAAAATGGCCAATGAATATGTGAAAAAATGTTCAACATCTCTCGCAATCAGGGAAAATACAAATCAAAACTACTTTGAGATTTCATCTCATTCCAGTGAGAATGGCAATTATCAAGAACACAAATAATAATAAATGCTGGTGAGGCTGTAGGGGAAAAGGCACTTTCATGCATTGTTGGTGGGACTGCAAATTAGTACAATAACTCTGGAAAGCAGTATGGATACTCCTCAAAAATATAGGAATGGAACAACCATATGACCCAGCAATCCCACTCTTCAGTATTTATGCAAAAGAACTAAAGTCAACATACTTTAGCAAAACAGCCACCAGGTGTTTATAGCAGCATAATTCACAATAGCCAAATTATGAAATCAACCCAGATGCCCATCAGCAGATGAATGAATCAATAAAATGTGGTTACACAATGGAGTTTTACTCAGTCATTAAGACAATGAAATAATGGCATTTTCCACTAAATGGATGGAAATGGAGAGCATCATGCTAAGTGAAATAAGCCAGAATCAGAAAATCAAGGATTGCATATTTTCTTGCACATGTGGAAGCCAGAGAAAAATAAGGGGAAAACTTGGGTGGGAGGAAATTAGATATCATAAAGATATAGGGAAGATCAGTACAGTAGAAGGAAATCAAGAGGGAGGGAGGAGGGATGGGAAAGGGGGGAATATGGAATGAGTTTAACAAAATTATGTTATATGCACATAAAAACACATCACAGGGGATTTCACCTTTATGTGTAAGTAGGAAGTACCTATCCAAAAATAAATAAACAAACAAGCAAAAGGAAGATCAGTAGACTAGAGAAAGGAGAATAAGGAAGGGAGGAGAGGAGGAAAACGCAGGGACCAGAGATTGAAACTAAATTCCATGCATGTATGATTTTGTCAAAATGGACCCAATTACTGTATATTAACTATAATGCTCTAATTTTTAAAAAGTTGGTGATCATTAAAAAATTTTTAAATCTCTCTCTTGAAAACTAAGTGGTTTAATTCTCCGCTTACATGTGACTAGAATCTGTCTTCTAGATAATAAATTCTTGTGGGCAGGCACTTTCTTTATTATTTATTTATTTATTTATTTATTTATTTAGGTACTAGAGATTGGATGGCATTGGCACTCTACCACTGAGCCCTTTTAACTTTTTTATTTTGAGACAGGACCTTTCTAAGTTGTCAAAGCTGTCCTCAAAGTTGTAATCCTCCTGCCTTCCCCTCCTGAGTAACTGGGATTGCAAGCATGCACCACTGCGCCTGACCAGCAGGCAATTTCTTTGTATCTTTCACAATACAGGCCACTGACATGTACATAGTTAATACCAAACAAGTATTTGTTGGTTTTACTAATGTAAGAGCTCATTAATCCATCTTAATGAATTAGTAAACTTGGCAAAGCCATCTAGTCCAACTGAGTAAACTAGTCCTAAGACCCCATGGCCTTTGGTCCAACCTTATGGGCTGTGGTCATATGCCAACTGCAGGGCTTCATTTTAACCCCAGCTTGAGCCTGCATTTGCATTGGGGGACTAGAGCTTTTATTAAGACCAACAAATTTACTTTTTACCTTCTCGGCAGTCCCACGAGATAGGCAAGGTAGATATTTTACCTCTCTTCTGGATGAAGACATTGGCATTCAAACAGTTGAGGTATTTGGCCAAAATCACCTAGTGAGGTGGTGATGGAGATTTGAACTCTGACTCAAAATTCCTTCATACCTCTGAGCCTAGAAAGAGCTAGAAAAATGACTGTGCCTGTAAGATACCTTATTTAGCAGTTGTTTTGAAAAGGATATGAGTGGCTAAGGCTATTAACAGCATCATCTGCATCTACAAAGGACCATATGTTTACATAATACATAATGTCTACTTCTCAAAGTCCCTCATTGACACAGAATTTGACTACCATCTTAGCAACACAGACCTAAAGGCCCCTAAGATAAGACTTGCAATAACACATTTACATATGACTTCATTATAAATGATCCTAGACATCAAAAATGTGGTGCATACGAACTTGATCAGTGACTTCCAGAAGACTTAAAAGGCATTTTTCTATTTATTAAGAGTGAATAAATCAAGAAATGCAAACATTAGGCTTGATAGTAAAGGGTCTTCAGTAATAAATATTTACATTTTGGAAAAAAGTTTGCATAGGTATATGTACTTAGACTACACTCTGTTTAATTTTTTTGTGTTTTCTAAAATTTTCACAGTAAGCAACTTCTATTTAATTATCCATTTTTTTCATTGCCATATTCCCAATACTAATGAGGTTAACAAGTGAACATTTAAGTTAATAAACCAATAAGTAAATCAAAAATAGAACAATAAACTAAAAATGCAAAGTCAATTTACATGGGGTATTACATTTTAATTTCACATATTTTCTTTGTGTTTTGGAAATCAACACTGGTTCAGATTATGACTTTCTAACAAGAAATTTTAAAGCAAAATTATGAAAATGTTACATTTATACTTAGTGTGACATTTAATACCTGTACTATAAAAACAAAGAGGTTGTCAAAAAAAAGTGGTAAGGAAATGCAGGTTTTAGGTTTCCAACTGTAGACTTCAGGGACTGAGGGTTCAGCTCAGTGATAGATTATTTGCCTCCCATGTGTAAGACCCTGGATTCAATTCCTGGCACTGTACATAAAATAAAGTTGAAAATGCAGATTTCAAAAAAGGAAAGTCCTGCTTTAGCTAGGATAAGAAATCTAAGTACTGACCTCACCCCTTTTTCTGTTCTGCTATGTGAAATTAGAAAATTTCCAAGGATACGTAGGTGGGACACTGGCCCTCCCTGACGCTTAATATAAGCCAACCCAGCTGTCAAATTCTATACCATTAAATTTAGAGTACGGACAACAGGAAGGGGAAAGAGACATGGAATAATAATGTTTTTTTCCCTTGGGGTAAGTATAGACAGCAGGAGAAAAGATTTTTAAAATTGGGCTTCCAATTTTATTGGGAATCAAAGTAGAGAGTTCAAAGACCCAAGGTAAAGAATAGAAATCATGATGGAGTAAAAACCCAGTCAAGGAACCAGGAAAACTGGCACTAGTTAATAGGGAAAGATCTTGTATAAGTTAAGGTATTCATGCCAACCTACAAGTTATCCATTGGAGAGATTACCTAGGGAAAGACTGAAGCCTTGGGGACATAGAAAAATGATACTGTCATTAAGTAATTTGTATATCATATTATGTCAAAAACAATGATAACCAAAAAGTTATAGAACTTTAGACTTGGAAAGGATCATAGGTACTACCGAGTTCAACAAGCCCTATATTCAAGCCTAAACCTAGTTACTGAAGAGGGTTCCTTAGGGCTAGAGAGGTTGAGGGACTTACCCAAGGATGTACAACTAATAAGCACATCTAGGACTACATGATAGTCAGTGAAGTCCAGTCAAGGACTCTTTCTGCTTCCCCATATTTTCCCTAAGTTAAAATACTGAGATGGTATAGAACAGATTTAAAATGTTTTGGTTTGGGTTTTTTGGTTTGTTTGTCTGTTTCCTGTAAAGGGCAATATAGTATAATCTTTAGGCTTTGAAAGCCATATGGTGTCATATGGTCAAAACCACTACTCAATGCAGCCATTTTTGCATGAACATAAAGAAAACAAGAACAAGTGGTTGTGGCTGTGTTTCAATAAAACCTTATTTACAAAAGCAGGCAGCAGACTTGATTTTGCCTGTGGATAATAGTTCTAGGACTTCTGATTTAGAGAAACAGTACTGTATTTTCTTAAGTTTCTTGTTTACTGTCTCTGGTTTCATTGTTCAGACCATTACATGGATGAGCACAGAAGAACAGAGTTGTGTTTTGGCCCATGTTTCCAGAGCTTCTAGAAAAGTCAGAAAACCCTTCCCAGCTACTGTCATATATCATTAAAATCAAATGCACAACACCAAAGAGAGAAAAAGGTGAAAGGATGGAAGAGTGGGGAAATGGGAAATGGGTAAACATTCTGGTTATTAATAAGCTGCCTCTTTTTTTCTTAGTCACTTAATGAGATCAAATTGAATGACCAAGCTTTCTTGCATAATTATTTTTAAGGTATTTGTTAACTATCTATAAATCTCTGCTGCTCTCTCGTGGTAACATGAAGCCATTATAAGACATTCCAGATATGTTGTATACAGTTGAATGCACAAAATGCTTTGGAAGACAAAAGAACTAAATAAGAGTGAATTGAGTATTTTCAAATTTAGTAAGCAGAATAATAGCTGAATCCCTGAAATGCTTCTCTGAACAGTTTCCCGTCATTGTAAATCCTCATTTTTTTTCCCATAGAGACCCAAGCATCAGTTTTTCTGACACTTGAAATTCCCGTGTTTTGTGGGTTTCCCCCCATCTCTACACAGAAGCATAATAATTGATTAACCATGCCTCAAAAAAAAGAAAAAAACTTTAATTCTTCCACAACTTCTGGCATGAAAAGGTACAACAGAGAATCAATAGAGATTAAGTGTCTGGCAGTTCACTGACAGCAAAGGGGTTTATAATGCAAATTACAATTCCAAGTAGTGCATGCAACTGAACATCAGCAGATGTTACCTCTCTGTAGTACTGAAAAAGCAAGTCCTTATTTCTAATGCTTTAACCACTACAGAGAAGCAGAGAACCTCAACTTCAGCTTTCTCAGCTCTGAAAAGGCCCTTCAAGGTTAGACTGACATTTCAAAAAAGAGGCAGCGTCAGACAACTGCTGTTGGATCAGTAGGTTTGTGGCCCTGATTACTCGTACCAACAAGGAGAGAGATTCCAGAAACTAGGGATAAGGAAAAGTAAAGCATGAATAAGATGCTTGAATACTGGATGAGCCCAGGGCTCTGCTCATTTGACCCACTGTGGTTAACACATCCCAGTTCCTGGCTCAGAGACTAAGACTCAGCATGCTTTTATAAATGATGAGGAAATAAAAGAATTAAATATTAGTATTTATGAAAGTGGTTTCCAAGCTATATAATGTTTTACAAATGGTCATTTTATTCATATTAGAAGTGGTGAAGAGGTAAATTCCAAATCAAGAAATTGGCAGGAAATGACATATTCAATAAGGAAAGAGGTTCTTTCCAAAAGCATAATTCCATATCTTCTATTTCAGTACTTTTTAGTATTTTTTTAGTATTAAAGCATTACAGAATTTAGTAACTGAAAGGATTTTTTTGTCTTTTCTTGTTCAAATGTTCATCTTTATCATTTTTATTCAGTTTCACAATATTTCCATCAAGTAATGATCACCCACATCTAGTCAAACAATTCCAGACACAGGGATTTCAACATCTGTGAAGACATTTGTGGTTTTTCTGGGGAAGGAAGTTGGAGCTGTAGGTAAGCGCAGAAAAGGGAGATTCCAGAGTCGTGCTGATCAGTAGGTGTCACCAGGCCACCAGTGGCTATGAGCCTTTAAAATGTGGCTAGTTCAAGATGAGATGTACTGTGATTTTGAAGACTTAATATGAAAATTAAAAGGATGGAAAATATCTTATATTTCTGTAATGATTACATGGTAAAATCATATCTTGTATCAATTGGGTCAAAGAAAACAGCTCATTAAAGTTAATCACACCTGTTTCTTTTAACCTTTTTAATGTGGTTATTAGAACATTTAAAAGTACTTGTGAGCTATTCATGTGAGCTATAGCTCACAGTACCTTTCTGCTGGGCAGCATTACTTTAAAGGACACATTTTATCTTTCTCTCAATTTAGTCAGAACAAATGTAATGTCTTTAGGAGACACATTTGAAAAATCTGGTCTTTTAGAGTGGAAATCAAAATCTTTATTTTATAATTTGGGTCCTGTCTATTCTTTTGTGATACTTATATCTGCATTGGCTCCCTTGGCTGTGACACATAAATAATATTTTCTCCTTCTCTCTACCTGCACAGAGAGTCATAGATGTGCTATGAGCCTCTCCTCAGGAAATACTCCTATCATCCTAGACACACACAGCCAGAGCTGCCTCAGCTCAGAAATGATGAGTTGGACTGGACACTACCTCCTTATGCAGGCAAACCCTAGGATATCTAAAGAATTGTCACAGCTAAAAATAGGAAAGGAAAACATGCTGACAAAAGGTCCCTGATAGCCAAAACAATAAATCTTAACTAATCATTTAAAAGCAGATTTTTAGACTTACA
Source organism: Glaucomys volans (assembly GCA_020662805.1). NCBI lineage: Eukaryota > Metazoa > Chordata > Mammalia > Rodentia > Sciuridae > Glaucomys > Glaucomys volans. The sequence continues at coordinate 148,643 of JAJEJO010051570.1, forward strand.
TAAATCAACAAGTAAGTCTTGAATTAAAAATGCCTACGATA
>JAJEJO010051571.1:0-33574 GCA_020662805.1 Glaucomys volans
CTAACTCTCAATGTGTTGTCATTTGGAAAAGGGGTCTTTGGTAGGTGATTAGGTCATGAAGGCAGAGCCCTCATGGCTGGGTTGGTGCCCTTATGAGAAGACACCAGAGAGAACTTGCTTCCCTTTCTTTCTGCTCTCAAACCACAGCTGGAAGCAACCAGGAAGAGAGCCCTCATAGGAACCTGGCCTTACTGGCACGCTGATATTGGCCTTCCAAGTTCAAGAACTGTGAGGAGTAATATGGGTCATCTAAGTCCTCTTGTCCATGTAGCTTGTTGACCCAGGCCTACGGTTTCTGTCAGGCAGCCCAATGCTGCTTCTTCCTGTGCTTGAACACCCAGAATGCAGGCCCCGAAAGCATCGCCAAAGATGTTCACAAAAATGCTCTGCTCAGGGGGAATTGCCAACAGGTCTAGGGAACAGATCCAGAGACGCTAGCAGTTGTGAATTAGGGATTAATTGCTTCCTGGCAGAGCCAGCCCTTTGATGGGCCATGGCTCAGACACTATAAAGATTGCTTGGGTAAACACGCTTCCTCCTTTGCTGGCTTTGGAATCCAGGTGGTAGGGGAGCTTGGGGAAAATAACCTGGTTGGTGGCCAGAAACTGGAGTGCTTATTGCAGGTGGAGGGCCAGAAGAGTTGTGGGAAGTTTCAATGCTTTTAAAAAATCATCTTTTCTTTGTCATGGCTCTGGGCCAGACTGTCCCTAAGTTAAGAGCTCAGTCTACCTGGACTTAAATTCCCTCTCTCCTTGCTTCCATTGTGACCTTGGAGACATTCCTGCACTTCTCTGAGTCTCAGTATTTGCATCTAATCAGTTAGTAGAATAGATGAACGTACATCATTGGATGCTTGTGATACCTGTAAGGTACAGGTAAGGATGCTTGAGATGTGCTTGGGAGGTGCCTGGCAGGGAGACACAACTAACCGATGCTTGTTGTTATTGAGTTGCTTTCTAGCTATTGTCTCACAAGCTTGTAGGTGACTAGGACAGAAACTAAAGGGCATTGGCAGGAAATATATGCCAGATGTTGGGCTAAGCAGTGACAGACACAGCTCTCATCCAATATTTATAATAGGCATGCAGGGTAGGTAGGTATCAATCCCTCCACTGTACGGATGAGGTAATTGAGGCCCAAGGAGGGTAAATAACTAGTCAAGGTTTGCACAGTGGTACCTGGGTGGAGTCTGACTCCAATCACTCTCCCTCCTTCTGGAGGACCTGTGTTTGGTGAAACTGGGTTAAAAGGAACAAAGGAAATGTGAGGAGAGAGAGATTTCAAAAAGGAGCAGCCTAGGGTGTGGTATGTGTGTGTGTGTGTGTGTGTGTATGCACATGAGTGTCTGCAGACAACTCTCCCCATCAGAGGGTTTAATTATAAACATCTTAGTGAGATTTCAGAGTCTACACCTTGGGTGTTAGGAGCTGGAAGGAGCAGCACTGCATAATGAGAGGTGCAGATGACACTTGGAAATCTATTTGTCACTCCACCATCCTCCTGGGGTGTCTCATGGGCCACGAGAGATGCTCTGACCATCCAGCAACCAACCAGTGCACCTATTTCTTTGTTACAGCTCTAAGTCAGGCTGATCATAAGAACTCAGGCTCATTCTGTCCACCTAGATTTGAATTCCTCCTTCATCTTCTTTTCACAGTGACTTTTCAAGTTGTTACTTGATTTCTTTTTTTTAATTTTTAAATTTTATTTGTTCTAAATAGTTGTACATGACAATAGAATGCATTTATGCATTTTGATAGACATACATAAAGAGTGTGATCTCTCATTTTTCTGATTATACATATCGCAGGATCACATCAGTCTTGCAGTCATACATGTATATGAGGTAATAATATCTGTTTCACTCTACTTAACTTCTTTGAGTCTCAGTTTCTTCATTTGATAAATGGGTAGAACAGGAGAATGTACATTACTGGATTATTATGATATGATATGATATGATATGGTATGCCTGTAGGAATTTTCCCAAATCAATTTCAAAGACCCAATAGGAGTTTCTTGGAAGAGAACCATATTTGTCCTGGTAGGCTTGAGGACAGACTCTAAAAGAGTGTGTCCATGAATTTTTGATTTCTTATTAATGCTAGTTCAATTTACCCATAAATACTGTCCACCTTGTGAGCCTTAAGAAAGCCAAAGGCAAGCACCCTTCCCTCTTTTACTTATTTTATTAAAACATTTTTTTCTCTAATAACTTAATCAGAATTATCTCATAGTTCCAATCTCCAAATATGGTCTCTCAGCTTGTTGAGAAAGAGGACCCGGATGCTTGGTGTGTTAGGAAGAATCATGGTCTCCTGCAAAGATGCCCACATGTGGATCTCCAGAACCTATGAGTGAGTTAGGTTATATGACAAAGGGGACCAAGGTTGCAGATGGAACTCAGTGTACAAGTCAGCTGGCTGTGAGATGGGAAGAGAATCCCGTATTATTCAGGTGGGTCCCATACAACTGAGAGGATCCTTGGAAGTGCAAAGGCTGCAGAAATTAGGGAGCCATCCATCAAGAAGGCAGGACAAAGAGGACTGGACTTCTAACCTACAGGACTGTAAAATAATAAATTGGTGCTGTTTAAAGCCACCAAGTTTATGGTAATGTGTCATAGCAGGGATTAGAAACTACCCACTTGGCATTCACAGGGAGGTGGAAGGGTAGGGAGGGAGACTGCCAGAGAGCTGGAGCTGAGGAGGGGACAGTGTGAAGGTGACATGTGTGGCCTGTCTCAGCACAGGGAAGCACAGTTGAAACAGGAAACAAGGTAACCGATAGGTTCTTAAATGAAAGGAGAGTAAACATCTCCTGGGGATCATTTTGGGAAGCTGGGAGAGCTTGGGTTTTGGAACTGAGTGATCTAGTTTTCAAGCCTGACTCCAGCGCTTGAGTTGTGATCTTGGGCAAGTTATTTAACCTCTCTGGGTCCCAGTTTCCTCATCCAGAGAGTGTCAGATTGAGATGTCCAGCATCCCACTGATTAGCTGTAAATTTAGGTATTTGCTAACTGAGCAACTGTTCTGAGGATTCATAACACCAAAGAGAAGCACCCAGAACAAGAACAAAAACTGATGACTGACAAGTTCAAAGGTCACATGCCACCAAGTCCACCACAGTTTTGTTTCTCTCAACAAAGCCATCAAACACCCTTAATAAATGAATGAATCTACACTTCGTGCCAGTGCAATGCCACTTAGCAAGAGCTTCTAATTCAGGGAGTAAAATTTTGATGGGAAGGGAAGATGCTGCTTGAACCAAGAAGAATCAGGATTAGGTCTGAGGGCTGAAATATTCTTTGTGAGAATTTATATCTAAATGAACCTCTGCTTCTCCCTTATGAATTTCAGGTCTTCTCCTTGATTGACCTACCCACAAAATCCCTGAGTAATACTTCTTATCTGAGCTTCATGCCCAGCAATGATGGTGATGTGTGGCGAGGGGTGAACATGGCTGGGACATCCACAGCATGCTCAGGTCCCAACTCATTAACTGTCCACCTCTGACCCCAAATATGCTCCTCCTGTGCTCTTCATCTAGGTGGGTGGTGCCACGATTTGTCTGTCCCGTCATCCAAAACTGAGCCCCACAATCTCAGTTCCTGGGGAGGCTGCCTCCTTTCCCCCTTCCTACCTCTCCTCTCCACTTCGTGCTCCAATTCCCACTGCTTTTACCTTTTTTTCCTAGAAGGAAAAATGTTGCTGTAGCGCCTCCAGTTTCACCCCAGTCTCAGCATGACCTTTCTAAGTTAGTGGAGTCACGGTGCTAATTCTTGCTCAAAATCTTTCAATGGTTTTCTGCTGCTGCCGAGTGCTACGGACTGAATTGTGTCTCCCTAAAATCCCTAGGTTGAAGTCTTAACCTCCAAAATGACTATTTGGAGACAGGGTCTTCAGGAGGAAATCAGACTAAGTGAAGTCATAAGGGTGGGGCCCTGATCTGATAGAATTAGCATCCTATAAGAAGAGATGCTAGAAAACCCACTCTGCCATGCCCTCACACTGTGAGAAGGCAGCTATCTGCAAACCAGGCAGGGATCTCTGCCCAGAAACTCAGCCTGCTGGACTTGATCAGGGACTTCTGCACTACAGGACTCAGAAAGTGAATTTTTGTTGTTTAAGTAACCCAACCTGTGGCATTTTATTACAGCAGCTAAGGAGAATCATGCACTGAGAATAAAACCACAGCTGGAGGGCTCTTTCCTTTCTATTTCCACCCACCTCACAGGTTCCCACATTGGGGCTTTTCCCTCTCATCACTGAGGTTCTGGACCTACAATACTCTGGGTGGCCATGTCCTTTCCTTTTGGGGAATAGCCTGGCTGGGTTCCTTACATCCTTCATGATGTCCTTAGGTACATGGTATAATTCCATCTTGTTTTCTCTTAGTACTTGGCATGAGCCTGTTTCACCACAATAAAATACAATTATTCCTTATCTTGTGTCTCCCCGTTGACAAATTGAGGATAGAGGAGGATTCTGTCTTACTTATTGCTATGGTGTAGATCTTAAATGCTCCCCAAAGGCTCATGTGTTAGAGGTTTAATTCCCATCCTGGCCTACTGGGAGGGGGTGGGGCTCAGTGGAAGGTCATAGGTCATTGGGGGCATGTTCTTGAAGGGGATAGTAGGGCCTCAGCCTCTTCCTCTTCCTCTCTTTTGCTTCCCCACCATGAGACTTTGCTCCATGCTGTGCTCCTGCCATGTGGTTCTGCCTCACCACAGGTCCAAAGCAACAGAGTCAACTGATCAGGGACTGCAACCTCTGACACCACGAGCCAAAAGAAACCTTGGCTTTCATTCGTTGATTATCTCAGGCATTTATTACAGCAACGGAGCACTGACTAACACAGCCATCTTTGCTACATCCATGGAATTCAACACAGTTCCTGGCTCCTTGTTTGTTTTGCAGAAGTGTCTTTGAATGGATGAGTCAGTGAATGAATGGCCAGAGAGGCCAAGCTTCCCCTGTTCTTAGTTCCCCAAATCCCTCACATGGTCTGATACTCATCAAGTATTATTTAATTCCACCTCCTTTTGGCAGCAGTCACAGGAGCGGTCAGTTGATTTCATTGGGCTTCCTGTCTTAGAGACATTGTCCATTCCCTTCCCTCCACCTGGACTGTGTCCCCTGCTCTAATCAATCATTACCCATGACTGGCACCCATCTTTCAACTACTGGCTAAATGGTTGCCCTGGAAAGTTTTCTTGACCCAAGACAAGATCACCTCCCTGCCTCTAAAAAAATAAAATACTTGGGAATCAATCTAACAAAAGAGGTGAAAGACCTCTACAATGAAAACTACAGAACACTAAAGAATGAAATTAAAGAAAGTCTGAGAAGATGGAAAGATCCCCCATGTTCTTGGATAGGCAGAATCAATATAGTCAAAATGGCCATACTACCAAAAGCACTATACAAATTCAATGCAATTCCAATTAAAATCCCAATGATGGACCTCATAGAATTAGAGCAAGCAATCATGAAATTCATTTGGAGGAATAAGAGACCCAGAATAGCCAAAACAATTCTTAGCAGGAAGAGCGAAGCAGGGGGTATCACAATACCAGACCTTCAAATATACTACAGAGCAATAGTAACAAAAACAGCATGGTATTGGCACCAAAATAGACAGGTAGATCAATGGTACAGAATAGAGGACAGAGACAAACCCACATAAATACAGGTATCTCATACTTGACAAAGGAGCCAAAAACATACAATGGAGAAAAGATAGCCTCTTCAACAAATGGTGCTGGGAAAATTGGAAATCCATATGCAGCAAAATGAAACTAAACCCATATCTCTCACCTTGTACAAAACTCAACTCAAAATGGATCAAGAACCTAGGAATTAGACCAGAGACCCTGCACCTAATAGAAGAGAAAATAGGTCCAAATTTTCATCATGTTGGCCTAGGACCAGATTTCCTTAACATGACTCCCAAAGCACAAGAAATAAAAGCAGGAATCAATGATTGGGATAGAGTCAAACTAAAAAGCTTTTTCTCAGCAAAGGAAACAATCAGCAATGTGAAGAGAGAGCCTTCAGAGTGGGAGAAAATCTTTGCCACACACACTTCAGATAGAGCACTAATCTCCAGAATCTACAAAGTGCTCAAAAATCTCTACACCAAGAACACTAAAAACTCAATCAATAAGTGGGCCAAAGAAATGAACAGGCATTTAACAGAGGAAGATCTACAAGCAATCAACAGATTTATGAAAAAATGTTCAACATCCCTAGTTATAAAAGAAATGAAAATCAAAACTACCTTAAGATTTCATCTTACCCCAATTAGAATGTCTTTTATTAAGAATATAGGCAACAACAGGTGTTGGCAAGGATATGGGGAAAAGGGTACACTCATACATTGCTGGTGGGATTGCAAGTTGGTGCAGCCACTCTGGAAAGCAGTGTGGAGATTCCTTAGAAAACTTGGAATGGATCCACCATTTGACCCTGCTATCCCACTCCTTGGCCTATACCCAAAGAACTTAAAATCAGATTTCTACAGTGATGCAGCCACATCAATGTTCATAGCTGTCCAATTCACAATAGCTAGATTGTGGAACCAACCTAGATGCCCTTCAGAATGGATAAAGAAACTGTGGTATATATACACAATGGAATATTACTCAGCCATAAAGAAGAATAAAATTATGACATTTGCAGGTAAATGGATGATGCTGGAGACTGTTATGCTAAGTGATATTAGCCAATCCCAAAAATCCAAGGGCCGAATGATCTCTCCGATAAGTGAATGATGATGCATAATGCAGGGTGGAAGGGAGGCAAGAATGGAGGAAGGATAGATAGCATAGAAGGAAGGGAGGGGTGGGGTCGGGGTGGGGGGGGTAATAATAACAGAATGTGTGACAGACATCATTGCCCTGTGTACATATATGAATGCACAGATGGTGTGACTCTACTTTCTGTACAACCAGAGAAACAATAGCTGTACTCCATTGGTGTTCAATGAATCAAAATTAAATAAAAAAAGAAAAAGAATCTAACTCTCATTTTCCTCTTGCTATCTCTGCCTTCCAACTGATCCTGGGCTTCTCTAAGGTGGCATCCCATTTGTCTTGAGGCATGTGGGTATCATGAGTCATGTTTTTAATGTCAATGGTCTCCTGATCTGTTGTCCTAGTCTTTTGTGCATGATAGTAAAATCTATATTTTCAAACAGATGATTTCATGAATTAAAAAATTTCTTACTGTAAAAAAAAAAGAAATGAAATGTTCTAGGAATGGCAAATATGTGAGTAAATATAAAAGGCTACATAAATATATGTCATTTCTTCTAATATCATTAAAAGAATAAGTTTACATAAAGCAAAAAAAAAAAAAAAAAGATCACCTCCCTTATCCTTCATTCACATAGCTCCTTCTGTTTGCTTCCAGATTCTTACCCCAATGCCCTGCAGTGTGCGTCGGTGATTATAGAGCTAATGCTGGGTTTCCTAGGCAGTAAGGTGCCTGAGAGCAGGGTGGTTTCATTTGTTGACTGGTTTGTTTTGTTTTCAGCTCTCTCTCTGCAGGGCTTAGAACAGTGCCCAATACGCAGCACACACTCACAGCAACACTGTAAGGTGGTAGATAATTGATGGCTGCAGATACAAACTAGACTTGATTTTAGCCATTTTTTTCTACCTCATTTCATTCACTTGAAGTTATCTAATCACACATCAGCATAGATCAGATCTCATCTCCCAGTGGCTTTGCCCTTGCATTGCTTGGTTTCTGTCCACGCTGAAACAAAGGCTGATGTTCTGGCTGTTGCACACCAGGCTTGAAGGCCACTGGTATTGCACCTAATCCCTGCAGATCCCATAAGACAAGGAATGTGGGACAGCTCCTTCAACTGGGAGACGTGGGAGGAGCTGGAGCTTGTGCCTAGGCTTCTCTGTAGGCAGAACTGGACCACAGAGAGGGAAGTGTGTGGGGAGAACAAAATTGCAGTGGTGGGAACTTTTGATCTCACTGGGTTTGGGAGTTAAGAGCCTTGACTTATTAGGTTCAGCACCTGACTCTGTCCTGCCTGGCATCATGAGTCCAGGCACACTCTTTGCTTTCCTGGTGCTTTAGTTTCTCATCTGTTGAAACAAAGATTAGCCATGGTTCCTACTCAGCAGGTTGTTAGGAGAATTGAATGGGTTAAAATATGCCATGGGCTTAACAGTGCCTGGGAAGGATGCATCAGGAAAGGCTCATGCTAGTGGCTGCCACTCTTGGTGTTTTTGGTCTGTTAAGGTGTGGATGTGAGGTGTCCCCCAAAGCCCTTGTTAATGCAAGAATATTCAGAGGGGCAGTGATTGGATTGTGAGAGCTGTGACCTAATAACTCCATCCTAGTTTCAATGAACTGGCTGGGTGGCAACTGTAGGCAGGCGGGAAATGGCTGGAGAAAGTGGTCACTTGGAGTGTGCCCTGGAAGGGTGCATCTGCCCTGTGACCACTACACCTCCACCTCTCTGCTTCAGGTAGCCATGCGGGGAACAGCTTCCCTCTGCCACACCCTTGGCCCATGTTGTGCTGCCTCACTTTGGGCCCAAAACAATGGAGTCAGCTGTCTGTGGACCTGGATCTCTGAAATCATGAGCCCATATAAACCTTTCCTTCTCTAAGGTGTTCTTGTCAGGCCTTGTGGACACAATGACACAAAACTGACTAAAACACACCCATCTAGAGAAGCATCCATTACCATGTTATTCCCAGCCTCCCTGCTGGAAAAGAGGATTCACTAAATTGTTTTGGAGAATTAGAAGGAGAAACAGACGTGCCTAGGAGCTTCTCTTCTTCTTAGGGACCATTTAGGGGGATCTCCTACTCTACTCAGCTCCTGTGGAATCAGGCTCGCCCTGACTCAGAGTTGCTGTGACTGGTGAAATCTCCTGGCCAGTCTGGGATTCAGTGTCAGATAGACAAATGCCTGTGGACTTGGCAGATCCTCTCATACGAGCTCAGTAGTCACTTTGGTAGTACACACAGGCTGCATGACTCTTTCTTTTTTTCTACACTGGTTTGGAACTTAATCAGGGTGACTGTTTATTGGGTCCTCTTTTTTTCGGGGGAAAACAGGTACTGGTGATTTAACCCAGGGATGTTCAACCTCTGGGTCACATCCCCAGCCTTTTTAAAAGTTTTTTATTTTGAGACTGACTTTTCTAAGTTGCTTAGGGAATTGCTAAATTGCTAAGGCTGACTTTGAACTTGTGATCCTTCTGCCTCAGCCTCCCAGGTCACTAGGATAGCAAGTGTGCACCATCATGCCCAGCTCTTGGGTCCTCTTAAAGGCTTCAAAAAGATCAAATTTAAATTGAATAGAAATACATGAGAATTAATGGCAGGAGTCTTACTGTCCCACAAAGAGAAAATTCATGCTGAGAAAGGGGAAGAACTAAAGAAGAAGGGATGGTCAGTGTGAACAGCAAACCAGTGTCTCCTAGGAGACTATAAGTGTGACATTCCTAAATATCAGAATCCCTAAACTCTTGGAGCCACAGGATGCAAATGTTGATACTCAGGAAGTGTCATGACAGCTGTTTCCATCTATAAAGGAGCTATTATTAGCTCAGACCCCCAGCAGTGAGTCTGAAGAACAACATGAAGGAAACGTGTGCAGAACTCAAGAGTGTGGCACAAAGCACAGGACAGCTCGTGAGGTGTCCTGTGAGAGTACTTTGATTAGAGAGACGTAGACAATGGGCCACAGGGCCAGGCCAACAGAACAGCCATTCAGAGGCAGAGGAGCAATCATGGGTGGTATTTGTCCAGCATTGTATGGACCAGCTAACTAAGCCAATTGTTGAAGATGATTTGTAAACCAAACTAGGAGAACACATACAGCAAGGACTAGGGCAATGAGCCTGAGATGAGGGGAGGTCCTGCCAGGGCAGATTTGCATGGCAGTGTGAGGTTACAGAGGGCGACCAGCAGACCTTGGTCAGTGCCGATGGCAGAGCAAAGCAGTCTGCACCAGAGCAGACTCTGCTCTGCCACACCTGGCTAAATATTTTTGGGTGCCAATTAGAAGCAAATGGTAGAGTATAGTGTAGGTATTTAGTACTGCAGGGGTGAATAATTTTGCTTAAGGCAGTTGTTTAGTGAAAAAGCTTTTTATACTCCATACCCCACAGTGCAGGGTCCAATGATTCTTAAGTAAAGCCCGGCTGTTTGTGTGAAAGGACCTCCAGGTATGTGGGTCTAGAGCTGGGGAGACCACACTCAGCTTTAGTCAGGTAGCTGGTGGGCATTGTGGGCAAAATCACTAAGCTGATCGCTCTCACAGATACTCTTCACAGTGCTTTCTTTTAATCTATGAGTAATTCTATTTCTAAGTTAAGGTTCTCATCACAAGACATGTACTTGACCAAATGTTCAAATTTCACTGGAAAAAATACCACAGTGGGGCTTTGGTAGTGAGGGAAAAAGAATACATAGAGTAGGATGGATGATCCCTTCTCTCCTTCCTTCCTCTTTTCCCTCCTCCCTTTTTTCTTCCCTCCCTCCCTCCTTTTGAGAGGCATTGTAGGTTGGGCATCTGGGAAACCAACTCAGAAAAACAGTTTAACAGACCAATGTTCATTGAAGAGTTTCCTTGGAACACAGACCTGTGGAAAGTAGAAGAAGGAATAGGACTGCGTGGGTGGAGAGGCTGAGCTGGGATCCAGGCTGGACAGCCTCATCCAGTTCTGCAGAGTAAAGAGCTAGAGTCAACCTTCAGAGTTGTCCTGAGTTAGGCCAAAATGGCTGGAGTTTTTTATAATCTCACATTAATGCATCACTGGATATGGGCCTGGTGCAGAGGGGCGTGACCTTGGATGACCTTGGGGGCATCTGCAGCTGAAAGAAATTCCTGAAGGGGCTAACAGTCGCAGACTTTGCCCTTGGTAATCCCAGGCTTGAACAAGGACCCAGGTGGTGAAGGGGCACATCACAGGCCACCAGAGGGCCCCAGTGAAATGTCTGCAGGACACTGATCCAACATTGTTGTGTAAGACAGACATGAGGGAGGGGAAGGGAAGGTCCTGGAGTCAAGGAGGTCACTGCAGTGGGGTTGCACAAATCTAGGACTCAGATGCTAAGGTGAGAATGGAAAGGGAAGAGGTTCAGAGGCTGATCTACAGTGGAGAACAACAGAAAATCCTGCAGGATGGATGGGAACCATGAAGGCACAGAGACTGATCACGCACTTGCACCTGCAGTGCACCTTGGAGTCTAGCTTTCTGGACCCTCCCAGAACTGATGTAACTCACAGCTACAGTATTCCTTACACATTTCCTTTTAATCTCTTGCTCTTCTCTGTTAGCTCTAGAGGCAGTGTGGTATAATTAATTTCTGTATAATTAATTCAAATGCTGGCTTTCAGTAGTTTTAATGTTTGATTCTGGTCAAATTTTTTAACCTTTCTGAATCCCAGCTTCCTTATCTGTAAAATGGGTACAATGCTACTATTCTTTTCTGTTATAATATTAAGAAGGATGTCACAAGGTGGAGAAATGTTGAATGAAGGCAAAAAATACTTAGCACGGTGCCTCATACATATTAGATTTTCAACAAAGTCAGTTTTCTTCTCACGAAAAAGCAGACCAGATCAAACATTCTAGACTGTTCCCTGGCACCCAATTTGAATAAGAATCTTGTGGGAGAACAGTCTTTGCCTAGCTTTCATGTGCAAAGCGCTCGTATTAAAAATGCTTCTGGTTTTGAGGTACAGTAAATGCACACAGCATTCATCTTTCTGCTCAGACTTTGCATGTTGAAATTGCCTGGAGCAAAATTTCATGGCTGAGAGCTCTAGAAAATGGCATTCCAAGTCTGAAGTTCTGCATGAACCTTTACATCGCAGCCCTATTTAAAGGAACATCTTAAGTCTACCATGAAGCGGCGTTTAGAGCTGATGTTTTTTGAAGGAGAAAAGAAGGCAGGTAGCAGGGGTTGTGTGGCTTTGTTTCAGAAGCTTCCACCTGAAACACAGCAACCAGAAACGGCCTCTGCTAGAGAATGTAATAGGAAGATCAAGTGCCCTGAGGACTCTGTGATGTTCGGGTCCCTGAACACCCAGGAGCTGTGCCCACAGCAGGGAGCTCTTTCTGCACACAGTCACGACCACTGGCACATCTGCAAGAACACACACTTCCCTCCAACACACCAGGCCCAAGGGGCCGTGTTCGGAGCCTGATCCATTAGACAACTGCCACAGAGGCCTGGGGTCTGCATTTCTATGGGCTTAAATACAAACGTCTCATGTCTGAAAAAACAGCAGCTTCTAAGAGAAAAATGAACATGGCAATTAAAAAAAATAAATGATGTTAAATATTTATAAAATTTTATTTTGAATCAGTGGGTCTATTGCATCTCAACACTCATGCACACACACATTTATTTTATATATATGAAACAAAGCTTCAACACAAGAAGAAAGTCAGTCATCAATAGTAAAACCAATTCTAAATTATTTTTATAATCTTCCACACATCGGTAAATGAAACAATTATAGCTAATATGGAATGTAGATGCTTTTATTTTCATAAAAGGGGCCTCTGAAAACATCAGTGCCCAGATCCTTCCAAAGTTGAACAAGGGACCTTGATGTCCCTCCTAGGGAAAGGCCCCAGCCCAAGGAAGGTACAGTAAGAATGGCATGTGGAATATGAAGTGAGCTTGGGGACACGTCACATCCACAGGCAAGGAAGGTTTCAAAACCAGTCCAGTTGGTCCATTTATCCGGAAGAGGTGGGGCACTCTGGCCTAATGGAAGGCAGCCCCCAGCTCAGGCCGGGAGACGCGCACCAGGGGCGACCGGTGCCAGCTCTCAGATTGGAAAGAAGCGGAGCTGTGCAAGTGCAGAGTGATTTAATGGCCTTCCAACTGTTTTGTGATTCTCTTTTGCAAAGAAACTAATTCTCTCAGACTCAATTGAGGGCAAAAAGAGCAGAGACCAATGGGACAGAAAAGTGGAAAAACAGGTAGCACAAAATCAACACGGAGCGCAGGTTCCTCCAGCGCACTGCCGACCGGTTCAGGACGCGGCTGGCCTTTTACTTACCTGCTCCAGCCACCAGTGCTCATTAATCCTCCCTGCCCTTTCCCCTAGCTCCGGCGGAAACGGAATTGGAAGGTGGAGCAGGATGTCACAGTCCCAATTTGTTTTTCTTAAGACTTGGAAAAATCTTGACATATTAAGTTTGTCTGGATAGGATTTTGGAAGGAAGATTCACTTTTAATGGAAAGGCTCAGAGGAAGTGTTACTTCTGGGGATGATCGTTCTCGGCACACAGCAGAGGTCATCTGTTCCTCCTGGAGTTGATTCTATCCCTCCAAGGACCAGTTACCTTCGCCAAACTAAAACCAGACCTGCAGATGGTGGAACAAGGCCCGTGGCTTAATCCCTGTATGGCCCAATTACAAAACTCGTTCATCATAATTCCAATACTCTTATTTTTCTGTATGTGCTCATTTATTTATCCTTCCTTGTTTTCTTATAGTAGAGGAAGCTTGAAAATAACGTCTATTGAGCTGAGTGCTTGGCTAAGTGGCTACATTTCTGTCATTTACTTTCCACCTCGTTCTTACAAATTGGGTGGTATTGACCCATTTTGGAACTGAGAAAGCAAAGCGCAGGGATGTTAAGAGAATAACCAGAGGTTGCAGAACTGCCAGGGGCAGAGCTAAGATTCCAAACCCGGGTTCCCAGGCACTTACTCTTTCTCATAGCATAGAATACTGCTTTTAACTGTTCTCACTTTCTCTCCTCTCTTCCCTGATGCTAAGTTGAAATAAGGCAGGCTAATGGGATCTCCCCTCTGTGATCCCATTATAACCCATAGCTTGGAACACAGAACGGGTGTCTCGGAGGCTGAAGCATCTGAGCACAATGAACCCTCCTCTCCACCCTCGCAGAAAGAAGCCCATGCTTCTGCCCTGCCAGCAAAACTCCCTGCCTTCTCTCTCCTGGACGGACTGCAAACCCCCAGCTCCCCACAAGAGTAGCAGCTGCCTGCCTCCTGCCTCCTCTCCTCCTGAGTCCTTTGCCAGAGCTCCTTCCTGGCCTTTCTCTGCTCAGCTGGTTTGCAATATTCCCCCCAGTGCATAAATACGCAGGTCCACAATCCTTCACTTGAGATCCTTGGTCCCCAAATCCCAGATAACTCAATTTTGCTCTCTAAATTTTGACAACTAAACTCAACTGGCAATAAATCTATCTGCAACTGATAAGATAATTTTCAAGGTGTTTGTTTTTCCACCTTTTGTATAATATTTAGAAATTATTTTATCAATATTTATATAACATACAGTGATACAGCAATGCCTATGTCTGGCTTACAAAGTCAGTTTATTTCCATACTTGGTTGAAGAATATATATATCTAGAAAGATGTCCTATGCCATATGTAGATACAAACAGAAAAAGTGCTTCTTCACTGCTTCTACTAAATCATGATAAACTTTGGTTCATAATCATGTTCCAGAAAGTAGAAGTATATCTGATTACAGGGTGCTGCCTCAAGCCTCCTAGAAACAGGACTATCATACGCGGGCCATATCATTTAATTAAAATGAAGGGATAACCTGCATTCTGAAACCACACTGACTCCAAGGTTCTGGATAAGACTGTGGACTTCATTGTATCCTATTTAACCTGACTCCAATTGGTGGATGTTTTAAAGACTTCCAACCTTTGTTCTTACGAACAATGCTGCAATGAATATCTTGATGCAAGTGTGATTCGTGGATGACTTACAGGGTAAATTCTTCCCAGAGGGAGTCCATGGGCATAGTGCTTATAGAGTTAGCATTTTGATCGGTTTTACCATACCGCTCTTCTGCTCTCAGCAGCATTGCTGAAGCGTAGCAATTTTCTCTGTCTGTTTTGCATGTATAATCAACTCTCAGTTATTCAGTGCTTCATTAGCTGAAGGTCTCCATCAGCCAGGGCTATGTTCTTCTGGCTTGATGACACTTGCTGACTGTGCAAGCTACAAGGGATTAATGGCAAGAAGACCCAGTGGAGCTGAGTCTTTTTGATTATAAGGAGGATTTGACTGCAGCCTAATTCTTGGAAAATAGACAGCCCAGGTATTACTAGATGACGTTTAATGATGAAATAAAGTGTCTGGTCTTTTAGTCACTATGCCAAACACTAGGCAATGATAACACTGTGGATTATGAGGTTTATCTGAAGCCAAGTTATTACACCACTTGCTGTTTGAGCAACTACAAGTTTACTGTGGTGACCTGGAATCGTTTAATCAGGATACAATCACAGAGCTTACTATTGAAGGACACAGCATCTGGAAAGGACTTGGTATGGATCCTCCTGGCTTTGCTGTGCCAATCTAAGCCATTCACTAGATCTTCCAGAGATTTGGTTTCCTCACCATTTAATTAGAATAAATATTATCCTGCATGTCATTATTGTTAGTAGTCATATTGCTATAAAATCAGATGAATGGAATGTACTTAGTGTTTCTCCTCTGTACAGGGTTTCTACTCTACCAGGTACAGAGTAGAAACTCATTAAAGGACTTGTTTTAATCTTGTGATCCTGAGCCAAAACAATTCTAGATGCTTTTTAATTTTTTAAATCTTGCAATAAAACAGTTATATTCACTATGCTAGACCTGTTCAGAAGATTTATTTGAACAAGCTTTGGTATGAAAAAGTTTTGAAGAGGGAACATACCGGAAGGTCAAGGAGAGAAGCTATGCCAATCCCTTATGAAACAGGCATCATGCCTTTGTCTGAGGTGATCAGGCCATAGTTAGATTTGTTTTCAGAGAGGGTGTGCTTGTGTAGGACAGGCTTTGGGTGTGACCCCAGCATTCAGTCTCCCAGAGGAGCAGAACCAGGGGAGCCCTCTCATCAAGTCACTTCCGGTAGTCTCTTTATCCTCATGTGGGGGTAATTATAGGTGTCTTCCAACTTCCCATTGTATCTACCCATAAATTTTAAATATGTGAATGTAAAACAGGGGTTACTCTCTCTACCACCATGTCTTTCACAATGCACGGAATGAAAACAAAATTTACACCAGATGATCAGATGCTCCACCCTCACGCTTAACTCCTCAGTCATCCAGTTTGTCATTCATCAAAGATTCAAGGATTTCTATTCCTTGCATATGCTCACAGGTGCATGCAAGGGAAACAGCATTTGTAATGTCTTCTGGAAGCAGGTGCTTGGAGTACAGAGGCTAAGGATGCTTTCAGTGGAGCCCTGCTGACAAGGTTCAAGTCCACCTTTGCCACTTCCTCTGGTTGTGGCTTTGGGGGAGTTATGGAAACTCTGCCCCTCCATCTGCTCCCCTGTACCATGAGAATGAAATGGTATTGAAATCAGCCCAGAGGGGTTGTTATGAGGATGGAGAAAGAAAACACCCAGTCATGTGAAGTGGGTAGAACAGTGCCTCGCAGGTGACGGGCATTCTGTAAACATCAGATAGTATTGCTCATTCCCCACAGACTGCTTGCTATGTGTCAGGCATCCTGCCTGGAAGTGGGAGATGAGGGGTCGTGGCAGCATCAGGGTCTGTAATTGGGCCCAGAGTGAAAGTCCCTCTCCCCTGCCACAGTTTTGAAGCAACTGAGAAACAGTCAAAGGAATCAGTGAATGGAGAACAAAATGCTAGACTTATTATCGATGAAATCTATGCAGATGCACAGTTTTAGAGTGAGGTTGTAAATGGTTTTGCTGACTCCCATCTCCCTGTCTAGGTCTTGGTGTAGCTCATCCCGCCAAAGTCTAAGTCTCCAGCCCAGACCATCTGGAAAGTGGACGTAGTGACCATTTCTTACCTTTCTTTTCTTTGCACGTCAGCCATGCTGATGTCCTCGGGCATCCCCTTCTGTGTGAGCCATGGGACTGAGACACACACAGTTCCCTCAGCCAGGATACTCTCTCCACCCTCCTCTATCAGACAACCCCCTAGATACCTGCTCCTGGCCTTCACGGGCCTTTCACACTGGTCCTTTTATGATCACCCCATGCTACTTGATGTCCTCTCCCACATAGAAGGGAAAACTCCCCAAGGTGACAGAGCCTATCTGCTGTGGCCTGCCATCCCAGCCCCGTGCCCAAGCCCTGTGGCCACACGTGGCAGCATCCAAGGACAGTTTGGGGAATTTTAAGTTTCTTTCAAAGGGTTCTCCTCAGGACCAAAGGATTCATGTATCTATTATGAAAACAACACACAGGGTTGGTGGAGATTGGAGAAATCTGAATCTCTGCAGTCTGATGTTGGAAATGTAAAATGGCGCAGCTGCCAGGGAAGCAGAATAGAGGTTTCTTGAAAAATTAAAATCAGAACTATTGAATGATCCAGTATTCACACTTCTGGGTATTTGTTCAGAAGAACTAAGATCAGGATCCCTTTAAGAGCTCTTGGCTTCCTCATGTTTATCGTAGCACTATTTATAACAGCTAAGGTGTTCGAACAACCTGAAAGTCTGTTGCCAGATGAACAGATGAAGAAAACATGGTCTATACACAATAGAATATTATGTAGCCATAAAAAAGAAGTAAATTATGCCACATAGGACAATAAGCGGGAACCTTGTTACAGACATACTGCATGACTTGACTCTGAGATGTCTACAAGGATCTCACTCCTCTTCCTGGTGAAGGTGGGGAAGACGAGAGAGACCAAGTCCTCCGGGCTTGAGATCCTCCTAGATTAGCTTCACCCAGTGACCACTGCCACCAATTGGCAAAGGACTGCATCTCAGAAAAAAGTAAGAGGTGGAGCAAGGGATAGAACAGGGAAGAAGTCTTTTGATCTACTAAATCATTAATTATGTGAAGTCCAGAAAAGGGAGTGTGGTATGTGCTTAGAAAGCTTAGAAAGCCCCGGGGAGCATCAAAAGATGCCTTAACGCTGTGAAGATGTTTTATGACCGTGGTTCAGGTTTCCTTCAGGAGGAGCTCATAAATGAAATGGAAGGAAAGAAGCTATCATTAATTAAGTGCTCACAATTTCTCACGCAATGACCTAGAACTTTCTGTGTCTCACCTGCTCAGGGTCAGGGAGGCCATGGTTGGGCATGTTCCACACATGACTATATAGGCCCTAGGGGAGGGCATGAGGTGCCTGGGACAGAACAAGGCTCCTGAGACTTTGCATTTGTGTACAACTTTTCCTGGTAAGTATTGCAATTCACATTTGTTTGTTGCTTCTACTTTTTATTTTATTACCTTTATTATTTTATTGTGGTAAGGATGGAAAAATAACCTGAAGGAAAGGTGAGGCTTACTAATATCAGCACCATGGAGTGGAGGAGCAATGGCTAGAAGCCTGGACCTGTTGCCTCCATGCTAACCCTATGCAGGGAGGGCCGGTGGCCGGGCTGATGGCTTAGCCTGATGTCGCAGTGGGGAAGGAGCTCTTTGGTAGGTCAATTGCTTCTCAGTATCGACACAGATATCACAAGTGCATAGCCGGGGTCACACAGTGTCCCCCCACACAGCTAACGTCTAGCAGTACCGTCTGAACTTCATGACACATAGATTTCTGTTCATAATTTCTTTTTATCTTATATTTCCCATTCTTGTCTCAGAGAAGAATGAAAACTCTTTAAGAATTATGAAGAAAACTGCCTACAAGAAAAGCAGACTGCCGCCCCTCTCACCTCGCTAGAGCAGTGGTTCTTGGCCGGGCTTACCAGGTCCCTGGGAGAACCCCATGAGGCTGGGGACCTTCCCTCCCCCTCAGCACATCTTGGCTTGCATTTTCACTGGGCTGTATGTCCGTCCCCTGCCTCTGGGTCTCCCCTCCTCCCTCAGTGTTCTTCTGGACTCTCCCCTCCTAGCTCCGAACCTTCCTCTGGGCTCCTGAGAGCAAGGTGCTGTGGGAAGAGCCACCGTCTGGGATCAGGCATGCTGCCCATGCTGCCCGCAGAGCTTGCCACCACCACTTCCTGGCTCTGTGACCTTGACCATTTGTTTTCTCTTCGGGTTATCATTACTGCTCTGATCTCTGAAAGGATTAAATGAGCTCCCCTGTCACAGTGCCTGCCATGGGGACGGATGGTAGTTGTGATCAGTGGATGACTCAGTCTTGCATCCACCATCTGTAACTGAAGGTGGAGACCAGTGGTCTCTGGAGCTTCCCAGGTCACAGGTCTGGTTCCTAACTGCCTGACCCCCTGGGCTCTCCATTGTCTTGCTCTCCCCTACTGCACCCCTGCCCCTTCAAAGTGCCCAGGCCAGGCTCCCGGAATTGACCATCCCAAGGGGTGCAGAAGATGCTTTCTGAGCAGCAGGACTGCAAAGACTCCCGGCGAGGAAAGATGGAGGATTCTAAAACAGGAAGTATTCATTTCCTGAGGGAGAAGAAGTCCTTCTGAATCATCAAGCTGGGACCTGAGGTGACCTTCTGGGGTGGAGCCGAGCAGACCAGCCCCTAGGGCATCTGAGAGTACCAAACATCCCGTCTGCTCTCCAATCCACTCCCTGGCCCCCTGGACTATTTTCAGCTTGGAAGTCAGGTTTCATTAGCATCACCGAGGAGTCCTTTGGGTCTCCCTAGGACTGTGCTAAGAAATGAGCATCTCCCAGGAAGCCAGGGCACTGAGAAAAAGCAAGCCAGCCTCAGAGCCAGGGACACCAGGGCTCTGTCCAGTCCCAGTTCTGCTGCTAACCTGCTCTGAGTTCTACCAGGTGCCTCAGCCTTCATAATCCTCTTTCTCCTAGCTTGCACATTTGAGAATAACAGTAGTTTTTTTGGTCTATGTACTTGTTTTTTAACTGTTGCAAAATTTTTAAAAAAAGTTTTTATTTGTTCTAATTTGTTGTACGTGACAGTAGAATGCATTTATACATTTTCATTGATCATACATAAATGGAGCTCAATCTCACTTTTCTGATCATACATATTGTAGGACCACATTGGTCTTGCACTCATATTTTTAATGGTGGCTTTGAATATAACATGATATACTGGCACCAACTCATGTTTATTATCATCATGCAAAGTAGAAAAATAGGTTTTGCATAACTCGGTATGATTTTAGCTGCATTCAAAATTAAACACTTTGCAAACAAAAGAAGTGGTATGGTGTGGTGAATGTCGATTGATTGCTTTCAAAGCCTATTTCTACTATTTACTGACTATTGCCTTGGGTGAATTTCTTACCCACTCTGTGTTTCATTTTATCAGAGGGGAAATGAATGGAATAATGGATGGGTAAAAAAATTGGTACGCTAATGAGTGATGATGGGTGTTGATGAATATGGCCATGTGGGAGTGTGTGGATGGGAGCCTGTGTGTAATGGGTAGGAGGGATGACTGGGGTCAGCAGGTGGATGGAGGGACTGATGAATAGGTAAGTTGATGCTAGGATGGCTATAAAGACTACCTGAAGTGGTGAAGTTCAAATGAACAAATTAATGGAGAATGACATCTGATATCCTGTTGTTTTAGGAGTCTTGTGTAACAATGGTGGTTTCTGAGCTTATCAGAATGCCAAGCGTCTGGATCAGCCTTGGAGAAACCTCATGGCTTTCTCTTCAAGGTTAGAAAAGAGAGGATGGTGCAGCTCCAACCACCAGGCTTCACTCAACAAAACCCAGAGCAGGGAAGGAATGTTCTTTCTGCTCAGTTGGCTGCTGCTTTTCATCCCCAGAAGTCCTCAACTTTTCCTTCTTTCTCAGGGGCCAGAACTGGGTCACTGGCAAATGTGATGAGATTCTGTGACAGGCCATGGTGACTTGCCCTCTGGGATTGGGCAAATTGCTTCTGGAATCAAATCGTAATACTGTTGGCAAGGAAAGGCAGGGGATGCCTGCTCGAGAGGCATCTGATTGCTCTGGATCAACTTTGAGAAACAATGACACAGGACTCAGGGGGCTAAGGTGACTAGCTATGGTCACACTGTCTGGAGGGCCAGATTCTCTGAGCCCCTCTTGCTTTCTTCTTCTACATGTTGCTTCCTTGTTGAATAGAAAGAACCAGAAAGGTATAGAGTATTATTTGGGGATTAAGGAATCATGGTCTCCTCTTTTAAGAGTAAATGTGATAGTTTTGGAGGGCAACAGGAACTTGGGACTAGAATTAAGTGTAGAATTGAAGGTAGTTCCTTCAATTAGCAGGCCACTTCTTCATTTATCCATCCATCTATTCATCCACTCATCCGTCTGTCCATCACCCACCCATCATTCCAGCCAGCCATCTGGTCATCCCTCTTTCCCTTCCTTTCTAATCCATTTGTTAATCTATTTTGCCATTCTTTTATCTACACATCCTTCCATACATGAACCACTCATCCGATCATCCATCAATCTACCCATCTAGCCATCCGTCACACCATCTGTCCATTTTCACACCTACCCATTCATGCTTTCTCTCATCCATTTCTATTTCTATTCTCCTTGCATTTTCTTTGCCCTCCTCCTCCCTCCCTCCCTCCCTCCTTCTCTATAACTCACCTACCCAGTCACTCCCCCTGCCTCATCGTGCTAGGTGTTGGGTATGGTAACAGTGAAAAGGATTCTTTTTGACTTTTAAGAAGTTCGGTGCATTCTGTTTGAAGAGAAGGCAACTGCAACACAGTGCATCCCGTGCCACCTGGGTCTCTTAATCTGTGTGTGCAGTGCTCCAGTTTAAGTGTCCTTCATGGTTGGACAAACAAGGAGAAGTCAGCCGAGCTCTGTCCGGAGACCCCCAGGGCTGTGTGGCTACTCAGTGCCCAGGCTGAGGCCCTGCAGAGCTCCTGGTCCTGATGCAGACTCCCGATCACCTAGCACGATGTGTCTGGAATGAGCAAACACTCTTGCAGTTATTCAGATGTTTTAAAACACCAAGTGCATTGGGCAAAGCGTTCTCCTTTGAATATTTAAAATCATGTTTTATTTAAGGGAAATGACTTTCATAAGTTTCTGACCTATTTGAGCTTTATATCATTGTAATATTCTTTAAGAGCCAATTGGTGTCCAATAAGGCTTTTCACCTTGTTTAATGACTTTTTAAAATTCTCTTTCCTTGCAATCAAAACTGTATAAGCCAACGCGAATGCCAAGGGGTTCAAGTTCGGTTCAGAGTGCTCAAATCATGAGTTCTGAGAGAATTTTAAGTTGTTGAAATGAGTTCTGCTCATCTGTATTCAACTCCGAGTCCCTCGTGGGTGGCCCTCTGTGGACTCAGCATGGACATCATCTGAGGTTGAAGGCCTGGACTCTTCACCGAACATTTAAAAGCAATTTAGGCCTGTCTTGCCTTATACATATCAGAACTCGGGCTACCTGACTATGGTAGTCCTTGATATGCTGCCTTCAACTTGATCTCACTTTATGTCTATAGGAGTCCTGGGCAGTAGATATTCTCTCCACGCTACTAATATAACTCAGTCTCAGAGAAGTTAAGTAAGTTGAATAAAGTCACACAGCTAGGAAATGGCAGAGAAGACTGTTAGGCCTTCTGAACTGATTTCTTTCTGTACCCTCCTTGCTCCATAGCTCTCATTAAGATATTTCTAGGACTTCCTCTCAGGTAGTCAGGGATTTAACATGAGCATGTTACCTCTTTGAATCCCTTCTTTACAGTGTAGGAATTCAAGCCTCTGAAATGTTCTTTTTATTGAAACAAATACCTGAGATAATCAAATTATAAAGAGAAAGGACTATTTTGACTCAGAGTTTCGAAGTTGGACCATTCCTTTTAGGGCCTTGCTGAGATTGCCAGATGGCAATGGTGAAATGTGCGGTGGAGCAAGCTACTCACCTCTTGGTCGGGACTTGACAGAAAGAGAGGAGCCCAGTATCCTACAATCACCTTCAAGGGCAGGTCCCCAGGGACCTGAGGACTTCCCAAAAGGCCGCCTCTTAAAGGTACCACTGTCTCCCAGTAGCACCACATGTGGGGACCAGGCCTTTGAAGTAGTTCCCTTCCTTTCTTCCTTCCCTTGCTTCCTGTTTTTCTTTTCTTTTTTGAATCTCACACCAAACCCTTTGCAGCACTCCACCATATGCCAGACCTGCATTAGGACCGGGCGTGCCTGACACTGACATGGAGAGATGGTGCATCCTCTGAACAGAGTGAAGGTCCATGTGGGCCCTGCGGTGGGAGAGGAAGGGAAGAGATGCAAGGGGAGAGCCAAGCATTGGCATTCCTCAGTCCCACCCAGGTGAGACCCCAGTGTGTGGCCTGCTCTTCCCTCCACCCCTCCTCACCCCTTCACTCTGTCCCCTGAATACTTCTGCACACCACTGTCCCAGGACCTGACCTTTCTGCTGGGTGAGGACACCCAACTGTTTTCTCAGTGGTTTGTCTTCCAGAATCTGGAGTCACATTCCTGAATCTGTAAGCTTCTCTCTCCTCTCTAGTTCCTTCTTATTCAGAACATGGCCCTTGCACCAGTGGTATTAACTTGTTAGAAATTCAGAATCTCACTTCTCACTTGCCTCCATCTACTTTGTGTTGCTGTAACAGAATACCTGACACTGGGTAACAAGTAAAGGAAGGAGGTTTATTTGGCTCAGGATTCTGATGCATGGTGCCAGTGTCTGAGATCCCGTGGCTGCATCAAGTCATGGTGGAGAAGCAGAAAGGAACCTGCTGTGTAAAGAAGGGAAGCCAGAGAGCAAGGGAGTGGGGAAAGGCTCCCTATTTTAAAACAACCCACTTTTATAGGCATCAACCCAGTCCTTGGAAAAAAACATCAATCCTTCCAAGGGTGGTATCCCTGCAATCTAACCTTCTAAAAGGCCCCAGCACTTCAATATCATTACACTGGGGACCAAGGTTCTGGCACATGAACTGAAATCATGTACACCATGCCAGGCTTTCTTACTCAGAGTCTGCACTGACCAGTTGACTCTGACGTACACAAGCTGATTTGTGGGTGCATACAGAGTGGAGAGGTGCTGGTCTTCCTGTGTAAAAGTGAGCAAATTACGTGACTCCCCCATAAATCTCAGTTTACTCATCTGTAAAATGGGGAACAGAACTTTCCTCTTAGGAATATTTGAAATTATAAATATTAAAGGTTTAGTTCAGGAGTGCAGAGCGAATATCAAAAATACTAGTTATTACTGTTATTTAGTTTGCATGACAAGGACCAGCTTTTGCATGCTGACTCCTGGGTTAGAAAGTACCATCTGCTTTTTCCATTGGTCCCCACACCACCTTATGAAGCAGATGAGGAAACAGACTCAGAGCTAGTATTCATTCATTCATTCATTCATTCATCTTTTAAGATGGGGGTCTCACTATGTTGCTCAGACTGGCCTCAAACTCACCATCCTCCTCCCTTGGCCTCCTGGGTAGCCAGAAGTACAGATTTACACCACTGCACTATCTCAGAGCTAGTATTCGAAGTTCAGCTCTAAGGCTCCAGTTTCAGAGGGAGGCAGGGCACAGATTCATCCGCAGTCTCCCTATGGTCTTTAGGCAGAGACGTTTTCATGGTGAAGAAGGGATGGGAGGAAGTAAGTCTACCTGACTCTCATGTTTAAGTCAGGAAGCCTTTCCATACAGAGAGCTCATCAGCTTGCCAGATGTAAGGAAATATTTGGCTATGGCTTTTCCAGATAATATAAGCCTTCGATCTTGAATTTTAGTAGGCATTATTATGCCTATTATCCATTTTATAGATCAGGCAACTCAAAAGCAGAATGTTGGTGATGATTTTCCCCAAGAGTGTTCACTTGTAAACAGCAGCACCGAGAGCAGAAAAATAACCTTGGATTCTAAACATTGCAACTGAGCAGAGTAAGGAGCCTGAGCAGAATCGAGGATAGGGCATTTCTGGAACCATGCTACATGACCCCTCCCTTTAGGGACAGGCCTGTGGTTTTGGTCATCCTAGAAAAAATGGAATTATGACAGCATAATCTAGCGGGAAGAACAAGGGACACTCAACCACCTTGGGCTCAAATCTGGGTGAGCTGGGCATATGACTTAACGTCTCCAAGGCTGCTTCCTCTGTGGAGTGAGGATCTAAATCCCAGTGACATAGACTGTTGGCTTTTCATTATGTACATTCTCTTCTTGCTGCCTAACAGTAGAACCTCGCTACCCAGAACACAGACGACATCTTCCAGCTACCTATACCGCCACTAAGTATCAGCCAGTGATATGCGTACTCAAGTGCCATAAGTCCCTATGTGGTATTTTTATTTTAAACTTGTGGATCACACCTTTGTCCTTATTCTTTGACCTTTTCTCTCCCTGATGGATGGAATGCAGTCATAACAGCCAGAGCAACAATAGTTATTTTGGCCCATGAAGAGACCTGGAGAATGAAGATCATCCAGAGTGGCTACATAATTACAAGGACAACAGCCCTTCACCAAAGCTTCATGGGGGTTCATTCCAGGGGAGCTCCTACTCTTTAAAACTTTGTGAAGCTAAGCCAATATATTTTCTTACTTTCTGTCTTACAGCAAGAGAGGAATCAACTTTGTCTTAAGTCACTTACCTTTTGAGTCCCTCTTACTTTGAGCCAAACCTCAACTTGATTATACAGTATGTTCTTTTAGGGTCATGGGAGTATTGAGAATCTTTGTCCAATGTTCCTGACACATGGTAGACACCAAACACATACTGTTGGTATTCTAATGTCACCTCATTCATTTTACATATTCAGCAAGTTATTGATTGAACATTATATTAAATAAAATTCATGTTCCAGGAAAAAACATGGCTAAAATTATTCTTAATTATATTTAAGAATAATTATTATTATTATCTTATATATAAGAATAATTATTCCAGTTATTCTTATCTTATATATAAGAATAATTATTCCAGTTATTCTTCATGGAGAGACTTGAAGATGGTCCAGCAGCCTGATTCAGCACAAGTCCTGCTTGGAACCAAGGTAGGTGAACTACTCTGCATTGGAGGTAGTAGCTCCCTTCTTCCTAACCCAACTGGCCAGGTGTAGGAGCAGAGGCTGGGGTCAGACCTCACACATTCCATCATGCTCTGGCTCTATGGTCAAATAGGTAACTGGCTCAGCTGACTACCCAGATCAGCCCAGAAAAGAAGTATTGGGGAATAAGAGACCACTCTGGGGACAAATGAGTTGGAAGGAGGAGGTGGCACTTATGTAAGTCTAGTTTTTGAGACCTCAAATGGGGCCTTGTTTTTCTGCATCATCCCTGAATCTATGGTTGCATAGGTTCAAATATAGGTTGAACACCCCTGTTATCTGAGCTACTTGGCACCAGAGGTGCTACTGATTTTTAGAGATGTTTTGGATTTGGATATATTGCACATACAGATGAAATAGGACTTGAGTCTAAACAAGAAATTAATGTACAAGTTTCATTAGCAACTTGTACACATAGACTGAAGGAAATTCTATGAGATATTCTTAGTGTGCCTAGGTTTTGATTGTGACTTGTTACATGAGGTCAGCTGTGGAATTGCCCACTTGTGGTGTCTGAGCAGCAATCAAACAATTCCAGATTTTGGAGTATCGGAATCTGGGAGTTTTACATTAGGGACATGAATTAAGCCTCAGGAAAAAGGTACACAACATTAATCATTAAGATCTCATGCTAACTTTTCCTACTTAGACCCAAGTTTGGGAGATGTCTAGAATGATAGCATTTATTGAACATCCACCTGCGTCAAAAATTTCCACGTGGCAAATCCATAATCCAGTCCTACCTAGCATCACCGTAAAGCTAATATTGATTGTTCCCAATTGGAGATTGGAGAGTGCAAGCCAGGAGTGGAGAGCAGCACCCCAGGGCGCAGAGTGAGCGAGGAAATACCAGACCTGGGATTCACACCAAGTTCTGACTCCACGTCTTAAGCTGTTCAAAAACAAAGTCTCTTCAACACCTTGGAAGGAGAACATATGGTAAGAAGACAAACTTCATTTTCCGCTGAGCAAGCCTGAATTTCTGCCTCCCTGTGACTAATAGGGAAGAGCCTGGGCATTCCGATCCGCCCACCCCGAAGGCACTGGCTCTGCCCTCCGTGGGAGCCGCACCAAGTCCTGAGTCCCCAGCACAGCGCCCCTCCCGGATTAAATGATTTGCTGGGCGGTGACGAGGCTGACCTCAGGAGCCTCATCCTGCCCATCCCATCCCTGCTTTAGCAAGCACGACAGCCACTGCCCAAGGCCCTCCACCGTGGGCCACCTGCCCGCTGCGGGCGGGGAAAGCTCAAGCAGACGGTGGATCGCCCCTGTGACAGCAAGTGAGCAAAGCAAGCCCAGGCCACCTCTTCCAAGGACTTCTGAAGCAAAGGACCTGCTTACCAAGTTTTTTCAAAAGGATGAACTCATTCCTGGTCACTTCCGAGAGACTGCAGCAGCCTGTGCCTGAAGCCTGAGCATCTGTATTCCCACGAGGGACTCGTCCTGAAATGTGGGCATCCCAGAGGCACTGCCAGGATTGCGGTACTGCGCATGCTCCTCTGCACCCGCGCCCTGATCAAGCCCTTTGGCCTATAACTGGCTTCACCCCGCATCACGCAGCGCAGGCTGCCCCATCCTCAGACCCGAGCTAGCCTGGTGATGTGCTTTGGCCAATGAATGGGCCGGTTCCAAGCGCTTGCTCACTCCTTTTGAGACTTTGCCCAGTTCGGATGTAAACAAGCCAGGGCTGGCCCAGGGGATGAGGAAACTGGGGAGAGACAAACCACTGTAACCAAAGCCATCCCAGATCAGCACTCTCAGCCCACAGCTCCTCTGCAGACTCCAGGGCCATATTCAGCAGTTATTGTTTTAAACCTGAGCATCATTAAAACACTGCAGGGGTAAAATGTGTAAGAAAAATAAAGACAGTGATAAAATCAATTAGTGAACTTGGCGGTGGATAATTGTGGATCAGCAGCAATACAGACACGTCAGTGAGAACAGCTTTATAGGAGGCGACACTTGCTAGGCTGCGCTGAGTGGGGAGTCCTTGCACACTGTACCTCATTTCATCTTTACAGCCCGAAACTATCATTTTATTGAACACTTACTCGGTGCCTAGTATGGAACTTCATATATGTCATAAAATGTAATCTCAGTCCTCACCATATGAGCTGTCTTATTGTTTCCACCTTAAGGTAAAGAAACTGAGTCCCAGAGTTCAGGTGAACTGAGTGAGCTCTCAGTTACCAGCTGAAAGGCGGAGCTCAGTTTGCTCTAAGGTCATACCTGTGTTTTCCACTCCTGAGCTTCCACTTCCCTGTAGCTTTCCAATGGGAAACTTTTGTAGTCTATTTTCAGAGAAGGACTCAAATTCTAGGGAAAGAATGCTCAATTAATAAATGAAAGGATTGAGTTTTGAATCTCGGGCTCCCTGACTCCAAAACCCCAATTCACTGACATTCTTTATTAAGAAGCATGTCCTAAATGGAGAACAACATATTTGGATCCATGTTATTTCTTTGTTTTAGAAACATGCTCTGTTCTGTTTGAATGTTTTAAAAGCCCATGTTTTGCAAACCCCAAGTTGTAACAGAAAGCAGGTTGTAGAGGAACTGGTGAGAGTTATTGCCCAGAAAAACCAGCTGGGAAGCATTTCAATGTCAATCTTATTATTGCTTTTAAATTAACAGTGACTTCAAAACCCTTTGAAGTAGCTGGCAGGGAATGCCTAGATCAGGAAAAACAATCACTACAGGGTATTCTCAGCAGGCATGTGCTTTAAAACGTTCCTTCTCTTATGCCTTGGCATCAGGGAAGTTGGAAAGGAGGCGGAAGGATCTTAGCAGGAAGCTCCTAGCTGACGTGGGTTGCCAGGAAGACCCAATTAGCCTGTTCGTCGCAGTAGCAAAAGCCCAGGCAGAAGGAATGAATTATTTGTGTCAGTGGCTGAAGCTGCTGACAACTTCAGAGACCACCTGTGTGGCCTTTCCATGTCAAGCTGACTGGAAGGCCCTGCAAGGCCTTGACGCTAGGGGTTTGATGGATTCTAACTTGAGAGTAGAACTAAGTTAAACTGCATGGTGTTTCATAACACCTGACAGAGTAGTGTCAAGACATCTAAGTCCCAACCTGACCTTTTATCTAAATATCTGCACTGGACAATATCTAGGAGTGTGTTTGGAGCACGCTTCTTATTTAAAACTATCAACATGTCCTGGGACTTCTTTCTCTTCCAACAGAGCTCACCCATCTGTTTATACATCCACTCATATATCCATACATCCATTTAGTCCCCCAGCATCCATGCATCCATTCAACCACCAATCCAGTCAACCATCCATGTATCCATCCAGTCCTCCATTCATTTATCTATCTATCCATCCATCCATCCATCCATCCATCCATCCATCAATCCAGTCAACCATCCATCCATTCCTTCATCCATCCATCCATCCATTCATCCATCCATCCATCCATCCATCCATCCATCCATCCAACCAACCAGCATTGGATGCCTTCCCCTAGGTTCTTGAAGATACTAGGCACTGTGAATTCCAGTGATCCCCAGGTAGACAAGTTATGCTCCTACTGACAGTGTTTAAGTTTTGTGAAGATCATAGGGAGCACCAATAGGTAGGACAAGGGTGGCATGGGTGCCAACAGAGCAGGGATGCCATGATAATGTTGGAAAATATCTGATGTTTTTGTCCAAATACACATTGATAATTAACATGAGAAAAACCACTACCTGTTTTAACTTCCTTATACATGATTATGCCTTAGGGTGTTTTTATATTAAATTACATATTTTGAGAGGAATTGCCATCTTATGAATGCTTGACATCTCAAAAGGTTACCCTTTGCCCTTGTAAACAGGAGAAAGAAAACATTCAGCTAAGAGCTCTGATAAGTAATGCTTGTGAGCTGTGAAATGAGAAGTATATGCAGGTGTATGTATATGTGTGTATTACGCACATAAGAGTGTGTGTGTGTGTGTGTGTGGTGTCAAGGAATCATGGTGAAGAAAAAATTCAGTCATTCATTACCATCTTCTCTCCTAAGGCCTAGGTCATGCTTTTATTCTAGATTCTGCTTTAATTAATTATCTGTCTGTTCACTCAGCTGGTGCTGGAGGTCCTGCCCGTCCTGCACCCTGTTGGCAAGCTGACTGGCATGTCAATGATGTCCTACTGCAAGCAGTTCTCTGCCTGAGAGGATCTTCTGCATCAGAGGCAGAAAAACCAGAAGTGCATGTCCCAGGGTGCCCAGGTGGAACTGAGTCCTGCAGTAGCCAGCACGAGGACACGCCCTCTTGACCCCTCTCCCTGCCACTCCCACTTGCCTATGCCTCTGCCAGTTACCCTGTTATGGCCTCCCCATAACTCTCAAGAAGCCATTGTGGTCTCAGAGTTTGCTTCTAGGGGAACCAAATTCAAGACTGACACTCCCCTGAGTGCAGGGCAGGGTCCAGAACAAAGCCTGGCACAGTGTTGGATTTGATGTTGAGCAAATACATGACTGAATGAATGAAAGAATGAACGGCTGATGAGGTGACTGATGGCCATCTTCTCTCTGAGTGTTTTTATGAAGCCCAAGTGCATCTCCAAATAATGGCATTTAGGAGGAGAAAACTAAAACCTGTTTGAGGAGCAACTGCGGGGAATGGGGACACCAAGGTGGAGGAAGAGGTGAAGCCCTGCTGACAGCCTCTGCCCTCCCTAACCTGGACTGGCCTCCCCACCCTGCCTACTGAGACACAGATGAAAGCCTGCTTGTCCTTCACGGCACTTTGATCAGATTCAAAGGCTTCACGGAGAATAAGTTCTTAAGAGAAAAGCTAAGGAGACCTGACAAGTCCTACACAGGTCTCAGAACCATGTTGACCTCTATCTATTAATTTATCTGATTTTTTGTTTGTAAATGCATATTCATTCAATAATTTACTTACCCATGAATTTGGCCATTCTTTAATTGACTGATCCCCTCCCTCTTTAGCTGACTCAAACACTTGTGCAGAGAAACTGTTCCGTAAGTCCACGGTCCCTGGAGACAGAATGCCTGGGTTGGCATCCTGAGCTCATTACTTAACCTCCCTGCGCCTCAGTTTCCTCCTACATGAAATGGGGATAAGGAATACCCCCTTGCAGAGAAGGGCACTTGACGACTGCACGCACAGAGCTCAGAGCAGCACCTGTGCATATCAGGGTCACAGCAGCAGTGACCTTCATCCTGTGCCTTTGACCTTCATCCTGTGTCTTGGAATCCATCAGTGACCTTCATCCTGTGTCTTGGAATCCATCAGTGACCTTCATCCTGTGTCTTGGAATCCATCAGTCTGTGCTGGAGATTGTTCATGCCTTCATTTTCTGTTTCACATCTTCTTTTCCTATTTCTAGTTTTCCTCTCTACAACAGAAAACCACATCATCATGGGGGCACATGGTGTTCCACTTTCAAATTGATGCTTAAATTTTAACTCACTCATCTCTATACTGACTGTCACCCCAAATCGGATGAACTCCTAAGTGGGCAACACGGATCCTCTGTGCTATTTTCACTCCCCTTGGGTCTGGCCTCTAAGCCACGCTTTAGCTGCCTGGTCTCCTAGTCTAAGCTGTGGGTAGACTCCTGACCCACACAATCTGTTAGATAATGAAGATCTGTTGCCATAAGCTGCTAAATTTGGGGGTGATTTTTATGTGACAGATAATTAACCCATCAGCACCCTGAAATTTTGCTTCTGTCTTAGTGGAGTAGCCTCAGTAAGGGGTCTGTGTTCCAACTTCTAGCAGGAAAAGGTTGGCAAATGGTATTGCCACTGTATAATATGTGACACTAACTTCCCTGCCTAAAACATCCTATTGAATATCTGTCTCTAACACCTTATTTAATAAATAATGGCACATTTTAGATTATGTGCCTTGTAGTATCTCTCCTACAGGAAGTAAATGCTGCATTTCCCACAGGAAGTAAATATTAGGTCCAGTTGCATCTAAAAGAAACTTTCAGTTGAGTGGGATGGATATGGAAAAGGAAGCTTGTTTTGGGTCCTATGAAGAAAGTGTGGCAGGGGACAGCTTGGGACGGCTCTAGGGGCTCTACTTTTTTCAATGGCAGATCTCATTTCTACTCCTGGAGCATGGCACTCATCATCAGAACCACCTCATAGTCCAGAATGGTTGCTGTGGGTGCCTCTGTCACATCCCCATTCCAAGTCACAGGATGAAACAGGTAAGCAGGTCCTGGGCACTGAGTCAGCACCCTCAATGATTCTTGCCCCAGGTGTTTTCCATAGGATTTGTGTAACAGACAAAAGGTATTTAAAAAGCTGGAGGCCATGGAAGTCAACTACTCCAATATTTTCCAAACATTTTCATTCTGCCTTCATGATTCTTCCTACATATGATCATCCTAGCGATTGCTTTTTAATCGTGTAGTGAATTGTGCAGTGAAAAACTATTTCTTTACATTTTTCTACCATCTCTACTGTCTTTACAAGTGTGTTCTCAAGTGAAGTTTCATTTGAAACTTAAATAACTATACCTAGCGTTAAATATTGGGACTCATGTGTAACTCCGTGGGAAAGCCCTTGCCTAGGACGTGCGAGGCACTGGGTTTAATCCTCAGCACCACATAAAAAGAAATTAATTAATTAAAGGTAGTGTGTTCATCTACAACTAAAACAAAATTTTAAAAAACATAGTTAAATATTATTACCTTCAATTAGAAAATAATGCCTTCCATAAAAGGAATAGAAAAATAAAAAAATAAAAATTATAAAATCCTGTCACAATGACAGGATTTCCTTCCTTCTCAAGGCTGAATAGCATTCCATTCTGCACTGTATTTTCTTCTTCCATTCGTTAGTTGACGGACACTTTGGTTGTTTCTATATTTTAGCTTTTGTGAATAGTACGGCAAAAACCAAGGAGCGCAGGAGGCTCTTTGATATACTGATTTCATTTCCTTGGGATATACGTGGAATCTAAAATTGTTAATCACTCAGAAAATTGAGAATGGTGTTACCAGAGCCTGGGGAGAGTAGGGGAGAGGGAGATGGGAAATGTGGATCAGAGGTGCTGAGTCTCAGCTAGGGAGGAGCGAGAAGTTCTGGTGGGCTGGAGCTCACTGGGGAGGCTTTACCTAACAGCAATATGATGTGCATTTCGAAAGAGTAGAGGGAAGGATTTGGAAAGTTTAACATGAAGAAATGATAGAAGTTTGAGGAAGCAGATATGTTTAGGTTGATTTAAACCTACACAACATGTGCATGGATCCAAACATCACATTTTATGCATGTGTCATACCAGTTAAGAACATGATTGGAAGCTATTCGAAGAGACACCATGTGGGCTCAGCAGCAAGACCACAGGGCAGAGCTGCACACCCTTTGGAAAGGACATCATGGCCCTAGAGGCTGGATGTGGAGCTACAGGCCTCGTTTACCCAGCTGGATGTAGGTGTTGCTTTGGTCCCGTCCCCCTTTCTAGGCCCCTAAATCTGTGCCCTTATTTCTCCCTGTGGAAATGACTACTCTGTACCTTCATATATTGGATGTATGAAACTTGTTTTAGATTTTTACAGGGGCTCATGTTGAGAGTTTGCCTTGAGTTTCAGAGGAGACTTTGATCTTGGACTTTCGGTCAATGATGGAACTGTTAAGATCATGGGGACTCTTGAAAATGCAATAAATATATTTTGCATTGCTTTTGGGGGCCAGGGGGAAAATGTTATAGTTTAGCTATTAGGAGT